>OMLF01011813.1:0-16229 GCA_900302615.1 Holocentrus rufus
GACAGTTGATTGGAGTCTAATCTCTCTCCTTCCGCACCCTCCACATCTCTCTCTCTCTCTCTCTCTCTCTCACACACACACACACACACACACACACACACACACACACACACACACACACACACACACACACACACGCACACACACACTCCTACAGCGTGTCATAGCTGAACTGACTGACAGCCCGGCGTAGGCGAGTGACAAGCAGAATGCTCTGCTGGCGGCGGCGTGCATTCTCTGTCCTGTCAGTCACTATCTGCCACCGGAGATGGGCTGCGTGATCTGAGCACCTGTTCAAAGGTAAGAAATTCCGATAAGCCTATCACTGTTGTGTCAGTTCAATGTTATGTAGGTTACACTGAACTGACACAACAGATTCTGCGAATTTAAGATTGGTTTCGTATTCTGATGGGTTGATAGCCTGGAGAGGACTGAGCAGGACCTGGACAGGTTGTCTCTGGTTCTGCTCCTGCTCTCCTGGCTTTCAGCTTGTGTGCTTATGAATTTTGTGCTGATTCCATTTTACCATCCATCCTTACTTGAGGTGTATCTCATTTATTTAAAATGATTGGCTTGCCAGTGTTTATTCCGTTGTTCATCAGTTAATCAATTAATAACTGGAGTCTACATTCGCTCACACTTACCCTTCCTGCAATAATTCTTTCATGGTATGTAATGTACTGCCTATGCCGGAGGTGTCGCTGTGGAACGCGATTTCCCCACCGTATTACAGATCTGGAACACATAGAACTGGTTTGCCCATTGAAATGGAATCAACAATCATGTATAGTGATTGAACTTGTGCTCAGCAAGCCGTACACTTATTGAAGTTTATTATCATGGAAGTTGTTCTGCGCACAACTATGCGTTTCTATGCATGAGTTTCAGAGGGCTGATGCGATATTGTGACAAAGGCAGAAAATCGCTGAATGGTCCACTGGTTGTGTGTGAAATACCAGTCAATTAATTATGCCACCGTCGTTTCATTACACTGTTCACAAAAATGATGATAATTTCCATGACATACTTGAGCTGGTTTCACCGCTATACCGGGAAGTTTCCCTTCTATCCGTTGTAGTTCTATAGCCGTGCCACCACACACGCTCACTTCACGCACTGCTCGGCGTGCACGCACGTATTCTCTCGGTCTGTATTATTGCTCACAGAAACCAACCACTATGGGGAGTTAAGGGCAAGCCGACGGGTTATTTTCGTTTATATTTAATACCAGAAAGCTGTCCTTATGCTGCGTTTTGGAGTGCCCAGTTCGCGCCAGTATCCCCAATGCAGCGGATTACGGGGAACGGGCTTTCAGAGACGGTAGGACGGATACTTTTATGAAAAACACGGGACGTTAACGCACCTAGCTAACCAAACTAGCTAACACACCAAGCTAGCTAGCTGGCGCTGCAGCCAGCAGAGTGTAAAACGTGCCCTCGCTTTCTTGTGTTGTTTGAGCTCTGATTGACTGATTTGTTGACATTACTCGGGGCAACAGTTGCCACTGCTCCAGAACGAGTTAGCGTTGTATGAATAAATTCAAAAAGTCCGCTTGTGCTGAAGTGCTTTTGTAGTAACTGCAAGCAGGCCCGTCTTGTGTGGTTGTAGAGTTTGTTTCTATACCCATCCCCCACCGTCTTTGCAGGCCAAGATGAATGAGATTCTCACTTCAAAGCACTGGCACTGGTGGTGGCATTGCTGCAAGGCTAACTAGCTATCATAGCTAGTTAGCGTTGGCTAGTTAGCCAGCCAAAGATATCTCTTTACATGAAGTACCAGTTTTGTTTTGCCAGCTGCTAGCGTTAGCTTCTTAGCTAGCTTAGTTGTCTGGTAAGCTAAACTTAAAAAAGTTGCTACCGAACTTTAGCTTGTCATTTGCATTAGCCTTTAAGTGGTTTCAGATAGACTTGAGTGCTCTGCTAGTTAACCGCAAATACGGTATAAACAAATATCCTGGTTAGGTTAGCTAGCAGGCAAGTATGTCAAGATGACATTATAGCGATGTAAGATAGCCAATCTCACTTATTGGCCAGTCACATACTTCTGCTGCTGCTAATTTCAATCGTTAATCTTAAGAACAATGTGTCGCTGCGGTTTATTTGTTATGCTCATCATCATTGTCTCATTTTGTTGGTCATTGTACTGGAAGTGATGGGCTGAAATAGTGAAGGGGATGATGAATAAAATGGAGATCAGTCAATCATGTATATCATGTCATTCCCAATGTAACTTATTTTTTGTCCTTTCTGTCAGCCACCACTAAATGTAATTTTTCTTGCCTCTCTCTTAGGGAGAATTGTTTGTCAGCAGAATCCTTGCCAGAGGGGAAGATCTGACCTCTGCTTTCTGCAGTCAGAGACATGAGTGTTGTCAGAGAATTACATGGGATTGGGTACAGAGGCGGGGGTGGGGTTGTGACCTCCCTGGGTGGCCCAACCCACTTTACAGAGGATGCTCCGCGACCCCCAGTCCCTGGTGAGGAGGGCTCTGATGTGGACCCCCCAGTCCAGTCAACCAACGCCCGTCCAAACCCCCTTTCTCAGCCCATCTACTATCCCCCATCTTCCTCATCATCTAAAATGGCTGATCTGCCAAGTTACACACCCTCTTCATCGTCTGCAACTCCGCGACGGCCTGACCTGGACTTGGGGTATGAACCTGAGGGTTCGGCTTCACCAACACCACCTTACCTGAAGTGGGCTGAGTCACTTCATTCTCTCTTGGATGACCAGGAAGGCATCCAGCTGTTCCGTAATTTCCTGTGCCAGGAAGGGTGTGCAGACCTTCTCGACTTCTGGTTCGCCTGCTCGGGGTTCCGTAAGACCAGCCAAGAGAAGAGGGCTAAACTGGCCAAGGCCATATACAGGAAGTACATTGTAGATGGAAGTGGGATTGTCTCTCGGCAGATCAAGCCAGCCACCAAGAGCTTCATCAGAGACTGTGTGGTGAGGCCGCATCTGGACCCTGCCATGTTCGAACAGGTGACTATAACTCAGATACATGGTGGTTATGAAAGAGTCTAGTGAGGGAAGGCAAGTGCATGTTGTATTACATAGGCTGCTAGTGTTCTTCACAACGTTTGTATCTAGTATTGAATATACATCCAAAGCACAGGAGCTGCAATTTTTTGATTAAGGTAAAATGTGTGACAAAACACTGTTATAGATGAAGTATTGTGGTGCTACAGGGATGCCCTGTCCTACACATCGTACTGTCCAGGTGTAAATTAACATGTTTGGTACCGACTGCAACAAAAATCACATCATTTGAAATTTTCTGAGTGAAAATGAAAAATTATAATGCAAACATTAGGAATCACATTAAATTGTGAATCATATTGCAATTGCAGTATCTTTCAAAATAATTGCAAACCAGACTTCAGAACAGACTGGAGACATAACACAACAGTCAGAGTACAAACTTGGGAAATCACAATAGATATTTTACCGTATTGTGCCCCGTTGTATTTTGCCAAAAGCATGGCTGGCTATCAAATGTCAGTCAAACAGTACTGCTGAGCACCGAAAACAGGATTTTGAGAGTAACTTTTGATACTTAAGTTTTCAGTTGAAGTGTTTCATCGGACAGATCTGTTTTGCATTAAAATTGTTGCATGCAACTTTATTTAAGACTGGCGATGTAGCATGCATGCAATGTTTTATGTGCATGGCTACAGACTACATTCAAGAGGTACAATTTGGTTTAGCCCAACTTGGATCAACAAATTCATATCATATCATATTTTAGCTCCGAATACTCACGGAGTCTGATGGTTTTTACACACTTCGTTTCAGCACTGTGTTACACAAGACAGTGCCAACACAGGAACTGTGACCATGATAATTCAAACACACAGTTTTCTCCCAACACAGACCTGCTGTCCTTTAAACCCCTGGTAGCTATTGCTGTGATGACACAACCTGGTAGTGGGAGACACTTTAAATTTTGATTGACCACAGTATGTCACCACAAGCATCCTCCATCACAGTGGACTTGACTAAAATTAGCTCATTACCCTGTTGATGATACATAAAGAGATGGGAACATTTTTGAAGTATCATTTAGTATGAGCACCGACAGTGGTAGCAGAAAAAATATGTCCACATGGTACCGACAGTCCCAACTGTAAGTGTGACTTGTGAATGTGTCTGTGTCCCAGGCTCAGACAGAGATCCAGGCCACCATGGAAGAGAACACCTACCCTTTGTTCCTTAAATCCGATCTTTATCTGGAGTATGCTCGGACAGGAGGGGAGAGCCCTAAGCCTAACCCCAGTGATCAGAGCCCCTCTTCAGGGACCGCCAAGCCTGTGCCTGGGTACTTACCCACGCTCGCTGAGGATGAAGAGTGGAGGTGAGATGAGCTTGGGACTTGGTGTTGTCACAGTAATCTTGTAATGTACTTCCTCCCTCTGTGATTTAGTGCTACCACCCATAACTTGCAAACATCCTTATAGCTTGAGAATCTTTTTTTCCAGTTAAATGTACTCAACAAAGTGAGGGAATGCATCAGAAGTTAGAAAGGCTCATTTAATATCATCTAAACTTAGGTGTGGAGGAGGAGCGAGGGAAGCGGAGGAAGAGGAAGATGAAGAGAAGTGCGGAGACACACCAGCTGGTAGGCTGACTCATAGACTGCTGATGGAGACAGCACCGCAGAGAGCCTCAGTCAACAGGAGGAGGCAGGACAGCAGGGAGTACAGGTTTGTGTTTGTGTGTGTGTGTGCGCGTGCATGTGTGCATGTGTGTATGTGTGTATGTGTCTCGAGGTTCCTGCGTTTATAAAAAAAAAAAAAAAAGCTGTTGTCTAACAATTGTAATTATTTTGAGCCCTGGTGAAGTTGTGGAGGGTGATATGTGTGAAAACATTTTGAAAATGTGTTCAGAATTTGTGTGTTCACAATGTCAAGCATGGCCCCTGTCTTATAGGGGTGGGCGATATCATTGTTTGCAGCACTGTCATTAAGATGCCTGTAAAATGTGTCAGGCCATTATCGAGTGTGACAAACGACCTTGCGCACTTGAACCACAAGCACACAGATTGTGTCAATTATGTGGGTAATGGATGTAAGCACAGCATCACTTAACGTATCACTGTCTGCTGCATGGCTGAGAACTCGGTGAATACAAAACAACAAGATGACTGATGCTACCGGCCGTAAAGAGGGCACGTCAGTGACCTGCGCTTCTGTAGTACCCGCTGAACAACATTAATTTCCTGAAAGGATGTAATTCACTCGTTTGGAGGCGGTGTGGATTTGAATAAATAGATACTAAACAAGAGAAGGCGCTTTGAAACCCCGGTGTAAGTCAGAGTGAAAGAACATTCAGCGGCAAATCTTTTTAACCATCCTCGCATTTATCACCCCAGGCAGCGAGCAGATTTATAAAAAGTTTTGTGAGTCATCTTCCCCCGTAAAACCACCAAATTGCTGACACAAAAATGACAAGACTAAGGCTTTTCTAACATTAATTGAACTCAGTGGAGTAAGTTGAGGTCAATATTTTACCCACCTGTTATCTTAATGTTTCATTGCAATATTTTGGTGATTAGTATGCCATATTTTTCATGGGCTATTTTACATTTAGGAATTCCCTGCCTGGTGATAATTGATTTACTAATTAATAAGTGGATTTAAGTGGATAGAAAAGGACAAAAGCAGTCTTCAGCAGCATGTGCCAAACAGAATCTAAAACTTAAAGAATGGGAGAGTGTCTGCATACTGATATCTGCTGTGTGTAAATTTAACACCTGTACACACATGGCGTTCATATAATTTATGGGAGTGGTAAAGTAATGCATATATTTCATGCAAATTGTTAATTAAAATCAAGGATGTGCCGTCTGCTGAATTACCTAATTCTCCCTTGTACTCACTTAAAAAAAGGGACTTTGGTTTGTATTTTCATTTTCCCCCCATGATTTGAGACTGAGGAAGAGACCATGGATTAGACTTTTGTCCGTTTGTATGTCTGTCCGTCATGCACAATTTCTCAGTCTTGGCTGGTCTGGAATTAGGGGGAATGATGGATTTTGACACTGGGGTCTGGCATCTTGAATATCAACCTGATTGGTCCAGCACCAACAGGCCAAAAAGTTCCCAAACTTCAATCAGCAATGTGTCAGACACCGCACTCCACAAATACAAAAAAACAATAAGTTATACCCACAGAGATTTGTACCAATCATGATCTTGGTCACTGTTTATTTGTTATTACATGTTATTCTGGTTTGTTTTGACACATGTACAAAAGAAGTTCAGAATATTCCATAACTAATCAAACATCTACTGCTTTCATTTATTTATCTCTTCTTTTACCTTGAGCAGTGTACTTAAATACTTCAACATAGGTTAACACGGACGTTAATGAAAACTGTAAAATGCCTCTGAATGTTCTCTTTGATTACGTTTTTAAAGCTGAAAAATGCTGGCAGAACAGTGATATATTGTCAAAATGCCTTAAAATGGTCTTATATTGTTTTTAGACAATATTGTCCATTCCTACCTTGAGGAAATTTTAAGCCAAATGGTTTTGATTAAACTGTCAAAACAAGCAACAATCAGTCAAAAAAGATCTATAAATCAGACTTTGACATGTACTGTTCAGGGGAATTGTGCTGTACAATTAAGTAATGAGCCTGGTGTGTGTGTGTATTTATGAGTGTGTGAGAAAATATGTACATGCAGCCCTGTGTTTGTGTGCACATCTGTAATTCCTCTGTTCCTCCTCAGGCCGTGGAGGGAGCCGGTGAACCCGTACTACGTGAACATGGGTTATGCTCGCGCTCCTGCAACCAGTGCCAATGACAGCGAGCAACAGAGTATGTCGAGCGACGCAGACACACTATCACTGACCGACAGCAGTGTGTAAGTACACAAACATAAGCTGTTGAACTACATGCTCATATATGTCTATAATTGCTCCTGTTTTTCACCCTTATAGTCATTAGTTCATCCATTTACTGTTATTGATTATAACCCTGTAGTTAAATGATAAGCTGTTAAGATTCTGGGTCCATGTTGTTCATGTGTGTCTGTGTGACTCTGTCTGCAGAGATGGTATTCCTCCATATAAATATCGAAAGCAGCATCGCAGAGAGATGCATGAAAGTGCCAAAGCCAATGGACGTGTGCCCCTACCTCATATACCTGTGAGTCATACAGATACCACTGATTTCACCTCACGCCAACATACAAAACTGTCTTCATACAGTAGTAATGAAACCAAGAACAAAAGAACAAGTCTTTCCTTTTTATTCATGTAAATGTGAAAATAAGTTTGTAACCATACTGTTGCAGCATTAATCAAGATTGTAGCAAGTGCAGAAAAATGTAACTTTATCATACAGGAAAGACTCTGGATAGAGGCGGCTTCATGTAACATCTTTTCATTGAGATCAGTCAACATTCAGGCTAATAACAAGCTAATGACTAGCAGTCACAATATTGCAACAGTAATAGAAATAATTATGTCATCAAATTAAGCCACTCTGTCCTGGCTGTCCTTTTTGAGCAAACACTTTTATAAGCTGTCATGTTTCTGGCAGCCTTATAGGCTAGAGAGGTACTGAAAAATGTTGCATTTTGATAAATTATGATTTCGATCTCACTTTCTCATAATGATATAAAATACAAGGAGCAGCTCAAGCGTTCTTGACAGGATGGGAAACTGATGTAATATCTACTGGATAAGACCCTATTAGTGCAAGGGATGTAAAGGCCTTCTCTGCTTATTCTTCAGCAGCTCTGCACAACATCTCAATATTTTCTAGCGGGTTTTTAAATCAGGAGAGAGACAATCGTTCTGTATTGTAGAGTACAGTTGTACTGTAGTATCAGTTTTCTGACCATTCACCTTTTAAAGCAGCATCCTTGCTGTGATAGGAACATATTTCTCTGTGTATGATGTATAAAAAGAGAATTAATGAGGACACTTGTTGCAAGATTGATGTTAAGGTACATGAGTAGGCAGCAGGTCCATATTTAGCTGTGCTGCTTTCACACTTTCTTTCTTGGCATTGGTACATATGGTCTACTTGTGCTTTTATGTCTTGTAAATGCAGTAAAATGTCTGCACATGATAGTCGCTATCCTTCCTGTCCATTTTAATGTGTATTGCCTTTTTAGTTGTCAGATTCACCAAAATTTGCCTTCATCTTTACAAAACTGATGTTAACAGGAATTTGTGGTGTGTATCTTGTGTTGTTGTGTATACAGCGCACGTACCGCATGCCAAAGGACATCCATGTAGAGCCGGAGAGGTTTGCAGCTGAACTCATCAGCAGACTGGAGACTGTTCTGAGAGAGAGGGAGGCTCAGGAAAGACTGGAGGAGAGGCTGAAGAGAGTCCGACTGGTGAGTGCAGATGTGTGTGTGTGTGTGTGTGAGTGCGTGTTTGTTCGGACTGGATATGGTCAGGTACCTTAAGATATATGATTATGTAGCTGTAGGTCAGTATACTTTCCCACAGGTGAGTTTGAAGCAAACTGAGGAATTTTAAGTTTCACTTTCACTTTAATAGCCGAGAGTTCATTAGTGTCTGACAGAACATAACGTAGTCAATTTAGATCAAGTTTATAATCTTGACATGGAACACACATTGGGATAGGTTTGTGTGTAGCAGTAAAGCCAGGAGGAATGGCAGCCTGGTTCATGCCAGAGGAAACACAGTTAGGATCACTGAGGGATGCTAAAACAACCATGATAATAATAAGAATGGCATGTTTTTGTTTTTTTTTTTATCTCAGCAAGGTGAAACTGTGGCGAGCTGCTTAAGTTTAATGTATCAGTGAAAAGCCCCAGGATATGATTCAGTCCCAGCGCTTCACACAGGATTGTGAATTGACAGAAACTTTGCTGATTATCTTTTAATATTTTGATACATGAGTGTGTGGATTACCAACAAGGTTTAGAGAACAAACTGCAGGGTTTTGCCTCCAACTACACCCCAAGAGAACCCAGGCTTTCTCTGTATATCATGTAGATGTGCTGCCCAAGTGATTTTACCAGCCAAGTGAAAATAGCCAGAGTCCTACCTTTATGCATACATGGTGTCATTAAAAATACAACAACATGACCTTAATCTCTTTTATTGCAGAAGTATTTATTTTGGACAGTCAGATCTAAGCACACTTAGGCAATTCATGTCATCATACCAGCACACACATTTTTGTGCAGTTACACATAATAAGCTCTACTCACTGAAAATAAAAAGTAGTACATGGATTTTAACAGCAGACTATGCTACAGTAGACCAGTTGGGTGAATTCTGTGGAGCCACTCGGTGGAAATTCATTAACAAAGAGCGCACACACACCTGAGTACTGTAGTTCACTGAAATAACATGTAAACACGCGCAGTGAAAATGCGTAAGTCTTTTGAGTTCAAATGAAATACACACGTTTGTGCGTCTATTCTGTCACACTTTGACATTTACAAATGTTAAAATGGTGTATAATAAGGTTTGTACATAAATTTGTTGGTAACCACAGAATCAGAGAACAGAGACAGTTTGGACAAAGTGCTTATTTTACCCAGGCCTTGTGTCTGTGTGTGTGTGTGTGTGTGTGTGCATACAGGCCTACACATGCACATCCCATAAATCAAATGTTTCTCTGTCTTTCCAAACAGGAGGAAGAGGGCGATGATGCTGATGTCTCCGTGACAACCTCCCTGTCCTCCCACAGCATACCACTTTCCCTCCCCTCATCCTTTCCACCTCTCTATGGTGCCCGTTACTCAGAGACCACTGCTAACACAGCTACAGTCGCAACTTACGGTGGCCTGGTTGCTATGGAGGATTCCCACGACGACGACCCGGAGTCTATCTTGGACGAGCACGTACAGCGCGTGATGAAAACACCGGGCTGCCAGTCACCAGGAGCAACCAACGCCACCTTAGGAGGAGGGGGACGACACACTCCCCCTAAATCATCACGTTCGCCTGATGGAGGGATCGCGCCACCTCACTACCCCCCCACCCACTACCCTCCCCACCGAGGGGGAGGCCACGGTCTGCCTGCTGCTGGGGTCAAAGGTAGGTGTTTGTTTGAGTCTACATGGTTCTCATCATTGGCTTGACTGATAAATTATGTGCTTATTCTGCATTTTTGGGCAGCTGAGTCTAAACAATCCTCACTTAGTGCACTTTTTACAGCAGTTGGGTAGTGTTATTTTTAGTGCCACTCTTTCATGATTTATTACTCAAGTGTGAAAAATCAAAACTGTATGGTAATCGGCTCACTATTAATATCATAATTAAGTCCAAGTTCCAAAATTTTGCCACAAATGATTATCACAGCTGTTGGTGAGCGCATGTGTTCTGTACAAACGTTGATTTTAGTCGATCTCATCTGGGTATCTGCAGAGTCGAGAACCACAGACTATAGTAAACATTGCTACGCATGATCAACAATGATCCATATTGCTTCCCTTGATGTTTAATTTTATTGTAACCTCCATCAAAGTACGTAGTCAAGATCCACCTGTGGTACCTATTGGGCAGTAGGAAAGCAAACCAGACCATGCAAAAAAAAAAACAAACAAAAAAAAAAAACACTTATCCATGTTACAGTTGGTACAAACCGAGGAAGCAGACTATTAAGTGTGAAAGCGTAAAGAAATGGGACCAGCATGGGCTGATGAACCTCCCATCAATGTCTGTCCTAGGTATGCATCACCACAAGCAGCTGTATCACCACCGAGGAAGAGAAGGGCAGGAAGAGGCGAGCCCTAGGTCTCAGGCCAACTTCCTATGGAACGGAGACCCAGCCAACCAGTACGCAGGGAGAAGTCGTAATTACGCCGATGGGGCTGGAGCCAGCACACTTGAGGGCATGGGTTACAGGTAGGTTCGTGTGTGTTTTGTGCATGTGCCTGTGCTTACATGTGCTAGGACAACAGCTGATGTGTGTGTTGAGATGATCTCACCTGGTTTGCGTATGTCTTGCGTGTTTGTTTTGCAGTAGTAAAGGTAGCACATTATCACGGCGAGGCTGTAAGAAGTCGGAGACATCAGGCAAAGGTGATGAAAGTGGGCGTGGCCTGGAGCCCCAGGTACAACTGGAGGATCTGGAGAGAAACCAGAAGATCCTGCAGTGGATGATGGAAGGAGAGGCTCTCAGACACAAGAAAAGCACACATAGGTCAGTTACACATGCAGTGTCCCTCTGAGCTATTAAAATTAAAAGTTCTCAGTCTCGAGGTTCAATCTTTGATGGGTCAAGAGCAGCGAACCTACACAGCACCTAGCATGATACTACCGTTTTGGCAAGTCTTCTGACATTTTCCCTCTTGCTTTCTCAGCAGCAGCACCAGCGGATCTAGAAGGACAGGAACCAGCAACGAGTCTCCACGTCCAACCTCGGTGGAGCGTCCCGGAGCTGTGCACCCCTGGGTTTCAGCTCAGCTGCGCAACAACCCCTCCTCAGTTTCCTCCCCCAGCCCCTGCTCATCGTCCGCCCAGGTTCAGCCCTCCCATCCTTTCATCCAGGACCCAGCCATGCCCCCCAACCCAGCTCCCAACCCTCTTACCCAGCTGGAGGAGGCTAGGAGGCGGCTAGAGGAGGAGAGGAGGAGGAACGCACTACAGCAGGCCAAACAGAGGTCAGTTTTTATGGACCTGTTGGTGAAACAAATGAAACCTAAATTATTTATTACCCGCATGCCTACAACTGCACTTGCATGTGTGCAGTACAATAAATAAAAATAAAAGTCTTAACGAATTTCAGCAGAATTTGGGCTAATTGTGGATAGGGAGGGGTCAAAGAACTACCAAAGACCAGAGAAACTTTTGCTGAAGGTCTTGCACAGAGAACATCGGGGGGGGAAAAATCAAACAAGCTCTTCTGCTGACATCACTCTGCCTTGTCCTGTTGACCCAACTAAATACAGTGGGTCCTTAACTTGGATGTTCTGACATGCATCTCACTGTCTCTCAGGCACAAGTCTGGTAAGCGGCAGCTGTGTGAGAACGTGACAGTTGCGTACTACTTCTGTGGAGAGCCGATCCCGTACCGAACATCAGTCAAAGGCCGCGTGGTGACTTTGGGCCAGTTCAAGGAGCTGCTAACCAAAAAGGGCCACTACAGGTGAGAACATGGGATGCTTATGTCTTTAAATACTTGGTGTGTGGGGATATTACAGTTTAGAGGAAATACAGCGTTTTTTTGTCATTGGTTGGTTCAGAAGTGGCAAAGAAGTAAATTACATAAAAATATTACTCAGTAGAAATAAATATGACTGCATTTGTTCCTTTGTGTTGCAGGTTCTACTTTAAGAAAGTGAGTGATGAGTTTGACTGTGGTGTGGTGTTCGAGGAGGTTCGCGATGACGACGCCATCTTGCCAATCTTCGAGGAGAAGATCATCGGGAAGGTGGAGAAGGTTGACTGAAATTAGGAAACGGGAGGATAAAACAGAATTGGCAAAAGAAGATCATTTTGCAAAGAGGTGACGAGAAGAGCGATGAGACGGATTCAAAAATTCAGCGTCAGAGTTAGAAAATGAGTGAAAGGAAGTAGAAAGATGGAAGGAGGAATGTATGACACAAGGGAGATTACGCTGCATGTTAGAAGCTAGGCTTGAAGTATTAAGGAGGACGTTGTTTTTATGAAATGCTACCTGTGTCAATGCCTGGATCAAACCTACATAGAGTAGAGGCTTGGCCGGATGGAACAGGAGCGGAGGAATGGAACACAACTTATTTCACCTGTCTTTTGTCTCTACTGTGGATATTCGAGGAGGACTGTCAAAAGCTAATGTCTAACCAGTTTTCCACCTCCACTACTATGGATGGAAAGATGACGGATTGCTGAAAGGAGAGAAGTTAACTAGTCTTCCACTTCCTCTGCTCTGGAGGAGCCCCCTCCTCCGCAGACCATTACGATGCTGCTACATTACCACGGAAACTCTTCAAACGGTGCTTGGGACAGTAAAGAACGCAGCTGCGTTCCATTCTGGAGTCTTGCTGCCTTCCGCTCTCTCTGTTCCTCATCACTCGGTGGCAAGGGGAGAGGACCCGGGACTTTTGGAATGGAACTTGGCCTGCTTCTCCTCTTGTCGACTTCATAGCCTCAAGACAGAAACTTGTTCACCCTTGATTCCTAGATGTCATGTAGTGATTTATCACATCATTGTTTTCAATGACAGCAGTTCTCTACATAACTCGTTTACCAAAGCTACATATTTTTGATATGACAAGTATCATAACTACTTGTTCTCAATTTATTTGCATTGTGTATGTACAAGGCAGGTACTATTATGTATTAATGCAGCCTACAAATTTGTCATATCTCAACTTAATGTTGTATAATTGTCTATGTTTTGAAGCAAGTTGTTAGTCATTTCAGGGCAGCCATTTTGTATTTTGTTGCTGTTATTTTTTTCTTCATACCAGATCCCTATATGCCAACTCCGTACTGTTTACCTTTGTGTGTGCAGTTGTCTTGTACGCAACAATGGATTTTTAATATAGAATAGCTTTTTTCCCCTCAGCCTAGTTATCGGTGCCATTCTTTAATTCTCATGAAAAAGAATCGTGCACACGATGAGGCGTGCCATCTCTGACCACAATATCTGTTCTTTTGACTGGCCACACTATCCCCCTATGTATGTTGTACCTTTCTACTATACTGCGACCTTGTGTACTTAACTCCGAGCTCAGTCTAGGTGCCTGCTTGCCAGGCCAGTGCCATTACTATCTAGAATGCTTATACTTAAAGAGTGTTTGTGCGTGTAAAAGCCTGTGTTTGTGTATGCCTGAACTCAGCCAAAGAGCATATTGCGTGTTCTGTATGCCTGCGTCCGCATCTGTGCAGTCTACGTCCATGAGTATCAAATGTAACGTTTCATCTTGAACATAACGAAATCTCCTCTGGCTTACAAGTTCCCAAATTTCAAAAGTTGTAGATAGGTTGCCGTTGAGTTTAACCCCGACAGCTCATCTTAAATTGCTCCCACCAAGTCAGTAGACTGCAGAAAGGCCTTAAGGCCAGGAACTCAAAAAGCATCGAACAAAGAGAGTGCATCGATGACACACCAGCTATGTAAGCAGAATGTAATTTTATTTTAATGCGGGTGGTTTCTTACTGTCACCCTCTCATGTCATTGCAGTTGAGTCTATCATGAGTTTTGATCTTCAGCTGTTGGGCAGATTAGTGTTTTGTGTTATCCATACTGAGACTTCAGATAGTGCCCAAGAGGGCAAAGACGTCCTAGGTCTTACAGGAACGTCAAATCTGTCCTGGGTTTGGCCTAGTAAGGGAAAAAACATAGGATTGGAAAACATATTTGTCCTTACTTCAACACATTATGCCTTCAATATGGAATTTAAAATTTTAGATATGTATTTGTTTATACAAAAAATGTAATTTTAATAATCACCAAGCATGTTCTTTATATGGATTGTTTTCCTGATGAGTTGAATTATGTTTTGTTATGTTTAGTTGCGATCTGCTATGGCCCTCTGATGTATTTTATCTGTTTTGTTAGAAAGAATGCCCAGGGATGAATGAATGACAACAATGTAAGAGTTGTTTCTTGTGATTATTATAATTATTTCTTCTGAGATGGACAAAACCAACAACTATGTCTTGTGTTGTCAGCTTGTGTGAAACACAGTGCCTTTACCATGTTATCATTTTAAATATGTTATTGAACCAATCCATGCTTTTAATGTAAGTTTTTATTTTCAGTCAGTCCCATTGTATTTTTAGCTCACAACATGCTCGCTTACTTCTGTTCTGGATAGATTCTCTGCTGTAAATATGTACATTATCATTTCATACGTGTCTTCAGACCTGCACCATAAGTCCATGGTGTTTCTGTTTTTCAAAGGTAAACACCAAGATGTCACTGTGCTGGTTCCACTTGTACATTTCTTTTAAAAAGGTACTTCATAATAAAGATGTTGAATAAACCCTTCCTTTCTTTTATTTTCAGATATTTTTTATCTTTATCTATTCTCCTACTTTATTCCTCCTACTTCACATGTGCTCCAACTTTACCCATCTTTTTAAATAAACACATGCAGCATAGTTGTTTTCCCTAAGCCAGTACGGCTTGTTTGGCTTAAGGTAATAAGGTGATCTGTCTAACACCAAATCGATCTGATCAGGTTCAGTTTAACTTGTCAGTATATTTATGATTAGTCCTCTGAGGTGATGTTTTGGGTTGGAAGAATGGAAGTTTGATTGATGCATAAGTTCAGACCACTTTTCAGGCCCATGTACTGTGCATTTTGTACTGCTCTTACAATCTAGCTCCAAGTATTCGAAGTGGCAGTGATTCTGTGAGTATGTGCTTTGCTGTCAGTTCTCATGGTTAGCTGCAGATTCCATGAAGATAAACTCTATGAAACTTAATTTCATAGTGTACTTTGTTTTGTTATGCACATGCTTTTATCATGAATAGTAAACATATTCTTCTGTAATAGGCTACACAGAATCAAGTGCCAGCCTAATTAATAGGCCTTGTGAAATATGGATTTTTTTTTCCACAGAAAAGTATTTGCAAATCCAGTTCTTCTACATTACAACTTAACACATTAGTGATTTCGGAGAAAAATAGAGAATTAACAGTATTAGGCTAATGCTTGAAACACTAAATGAGAGACAGCCATACATCCCCCAATTACTACTCTTTAATCTCAGGAGCCATAAACATATATAAAATAATTTTGTAGACACGTAGCCTATTTTTTCATGAAATATTTAATATTCTCTCTACTTAAATATTATAAACAAATATCATAAATATCACTGATGAATAGACTCGCTGTTGTGCTTATTTTGGAAAAGGTAAACACTGCCACGTGTTTTTGAGTTCCGTGCCTCTCTCAGGACATTGACATATCGGTTGTCTCGTCTACCCCCTCCTATGGAGTGAGACCATAATGGGACATGGACCATTTGGGCCAGATCCATAGCGTTTCCGTTGTGTATAGCCCATTAAGTTTCCTGCTCTTCAACACACAGTGTGTTGGGGTGCAGGGGAGCAGCTGTTGGTGTCTCTGTACTTCAGGATTCACAATTTTATTTTATTTATTTTTTAAAAACTGCTTCTTGGACAGAGGAATTGTTATTTTGCTGGGCTCCTATTGCCATGTACTTGCTTTCTGAGAATGGCACCTGTTCAAAGCCATTTCCAGGTAGCAATAGCATATCAGAGCAGTAAATGCCTGTGGGTGCACGCCACCTTGTGGATTTTTTTTTTTTTTTTTTTTTTTTTTT
>OMLF01011814.1:0-15917 GCA_900302615.1 Holocentrus rufus
GCAGGATTTTTAAGAATAAAAATCCAGCTCAAAATCAAACAAACAAGCAAACATAAAAAAAAAAGCTAAACTGTACAATCATACACTGCATCATTTCCATAGTGTATTCTGCTGTAAGCCTGTGTGTGTGTGTGTGTGTGTGTTTGTGTTGTGCAGGTGGCACCAGGAGAGACCGCGCTGGCCTTTTATAGAGCCAAGAATCCCACAGACAAGCCGGTCATTGGCATTTCCACATACAATGTGGTGCCGTTTGAGGCTGGACAGTACTTCAACAAGATCCAGGTAGAGAACCAGAATAATCCCATTCACTCTGTCACTTCAGCATGAATGTTACATACTGGTCTGTTGTTTGGGTACAAAACTCAGCTGTTTTTAGAACTTGTTTTAGACTCACATGAATTTCACACAGGAATTTGAAGTATCGTGGACGGTGCCGCAGCGCCTCCATCTGAACAAACAGAAACCAGAACTACAGTCCAACTTGGATTGGGTTGTTTTTCTTGTTTGGGATGTAGAGAGCTGCATTATCATACAGTGCGTTACAGTGAGTTTTTGGTCGACATGAGAAGTGCAAGAAACATGAACACCAAGCAACATGAGTGGCACAAGTGTCAGGCAACAAAGTCATGGTTCATCGTCCCAGTTCTTTCTGGGTGTCGGGGATTTGTGGTCAGAACTTGCGTCACGCCATTAAAGCCGCTTCCGAAATCAGCAGTGAGCGGCTCTGCAGGCTCCTCCTGCAGGGGAAGGGCACAGCTGGGGTCCACAAATCCACCTGATTACAAAGGCAGGAGTCAAAGCTGCACTGGGCACCTTTGCAAGTTTCCACCTCCAAAACATTATCAGCTGTTTGTCATGAGCCTCGTGCTTCTGCGAACGCTGTGCCGACTGGTTTTTTTCCTCTTGTTGTGAATAACTGGCCAATCGTAGACGAGGTGATGTCACGTCCAGATGCTTCCAGCAGCTCCAGTGGAGTTTGATATCAGATTTTTTTTTCTTAAGATGAGAGATAGACAGGAAAGACAGGAGAGAGAGAGGATGACATGTAGCAAACCGCGGTTTGCTGCATGTCATGGGTTCATGGGTTCAGCAAAAAAGTAAATTACAACACACTTACAACTGAAGAATATCTAAAGATGGATTTTTCCTGTAAGCTTGAGTAGGTTTTCTGATGAAGAACCTTCCTCTCTTTCCTCCTGCAGTGTTTCTGCTTCGAGGAGCAGCGGCTGAACCCTCAGGAGGAAGTGGACATGCCCGTTTTCTTCTACATTGACCCGGAGTTCGACGAGGACCCGAGGATGGCCCGCGTCGACACCATCACCCTGTCCTACACCTTCTTCGAAGCCAAGGAGGGTCAGAAGCTTCCTCTGCCTGGATACAGCTACAACTGACCTGACAACTGACCTGACAACTGTCTGCAGCGAGTTACAGACAGGAGGAGCACCGACAGGAAACCTGCACTGTCACACTTTTGCTATATATTGCAAAAGGAATGTCTGTATGTGAAAACCAGTGCATTTGACTTTTTTTCCACCAAATGGTAAAAACTGTGCATTTGAGGGAATGCTGCAGTTAAAGATTTTTTTTCCAAGTGCAACTTTATTTCTAAATACAGGGATTTTTAGTTGCCCACTATGTCATTTGGGACAACTTAACCCTTATTTAAAAAGACAAAAACTGCAGGATATCAATATGTCAATATGTTTTTTTAATTTGTGCAGACAGACTGAACTGTGACACAGAGATTCAAGCTTTTTATAAGCTGCTCATGGTTTATCACATCACGAGAGGACTGTCTTTATGTCTGTGTGTTTTAGGAAACTCAGAAAATTTACTACACCACAACGTGAACCTCAGTGATTTTCTTTATCAACACCTGTATACTGTTGGTACATGATTAATAGTTTGTTTCAGACTGAATATTAAATGAATGAATGTGAAATCAATAAATTATGACATATGGGAATTTGGGATTTTAACAGAGCTGCAATGTGCACTTGATTCAGCTGGGTTTAAAATGAGTATGGGACATCTGCAGGTTTCAGAAAGCCAAATTTATTATTTTATCAGACTTTGTTACCTGGAATTAAATTAAAGACCAATTAAAAAGCTAAATATAAAAGATAAATAAAGCTGACAAAAGCAGCCTATTTCTAACTCAACAAAGCTTGTGAAAGGTCAGGAACGATTCAAGACGACTTTTCCAAACTTTCCACGGGCCCAGGGACTTGCTGGTGTACTTCTCCATTTTGGGCACTAGAGGGCAGGAAAGTAATGGAATTGCTGTGTAAATCAGACTGAGCAGTGACGGAATGTGACTGTGTGCAACTTGGCATTAAGGTTTACAGGAAATATGATCAGTCAAAAACTCAGACACAAGTCATCAAAGTACTTTCATATATATAGATTATGCTGTATATTACGTTTACAATAGATGTGCCTAAGTAGGAAGGTAAATTGAAAACAGCCCCCAGTCAAATGTTGGTTTATGTTCTCTAGTTTTTTCAAAGCACCACATCTTCATTTAACATGCAGTTAGAAATGTAGTGGAGGGGAAACCCACCTGAAATCAATTTACACACTTCTGTATTTGCAGAATAGAGTTTGCTCACCTTTTAGCTGAAATAAGCCACAGTGTGCATCTCTTAAGTTGTATTATGCTGATATGATTCATGAGGATTTGGTCTTTTAGCACTGTTACGGTGAGTTTCCAAAATCCTTGAAAGTTTGTTGATTTGTGGAAAAGAAGAAAAAAAGATTTGAAAAAAAGAAAAGATTTGAAAATGAATAGATGGCTTTGTTCAATTGCTTTTATTTAAATTCAAATAAAATATCCATCTTACCCAGGCTCTCTGAGATCTCTGGATCACCACAGGGTCTGCAGTTTTGAAATGAAGAATTTCACCAGGATTTTTTGGCTGAACCAGATCATGAGCAGAATGAGCCTGCTGTGAGACACCAGTGTCATGTCAGAGTCATTGAATTTCAGTGGGAATCATTTAGCAACCACCTAAAACAACAACCGAGTAACACCATAACAACCATTAGAAACCACCTAGCAACCATGTAGTAACACCTTGGCAACAACAAGTAACCATAGCAACCATCTTGTAACACCCCAACAACCACCAGTTATCATCTACAAAGCACCAACACCTAACAACTACTACTGATAAGAGTGTGGTTTGGTTGTTTATCAGTTTTTTATTCTGTTGATAATCATCAGCTGTCCAATGCATTCTGAGTCACTGTACTATTAAACCAGATTAGATTAGATTAGATTAGAGGAAGCCCCCTGATCTCCTTTGGGTCTTTGCAGAAGCAGAACAGGACAAACCGCTGGCTGTGATGTAGATAAAAATAGAGCAAACAGATGGAGTAGAACATAAACCAACCGGCAGGACACAATGAGAGAAAAACATATGAAAATGAGTCTACATTAAAATGTACAGTACAGGCAGGCTGGGCGAAATGTGCCTGGCTGGCTCTGCATCACGACACAGTCAGCCTGGTGTTGCTGCTGCGCGCTCTGCCTCCACAGAAAAACAACAACAACAACAAACCGAGCCATGCTGTCCTGTCTGGCTACCGGCTGATCTGGAGTCAGCTTTATTCATGACTTAATCCCTTCCAGCTGACCGGAGATCGGCCTTACAACGGGTTATTGTAACCCTTCGACACTGTTGCGTTAAGTCAGTCAGAGGAAGGAGGAGAGACCGGAAGTAAGGTGATTTTCCATCAAATAAAAGCCTAAAACGTGTGGCTTTTGCAAGTCAATGTTTGAAAATGATACTTTTTTTCTCTTTTCTTTAGTGCTAAGGGTTCATTGCGATTTTTTACACTATTGTAAAATAGTGTAAACGACTGCATTACTACTAATGAATGTTTTGCAAATGATGTAAGCTGTAAGGGAAAATCAGTAGCTGTTTTTCATGTACTGCAGATGCCTTCTTCAGTATAGTCTTAAGTGAGTTTTTTAAAGTCACAATAAGAAAAAGATAGACAGGTAATAAATAGAACATCTTACATCAAACTTCCTGCAAATCCTCTAAGCACACACGCGCACACACATGCAATCGTCAAAGGAAATATTTCCTACGCCTAATATACATCAAACTTCGATAGGGCTTTCATTTTGAAAGCCACGACCGGAAGTTGGGTTTCCTCATTCTGGTGGGCTTGACACTGGATCAGCGCAAACTGTGCGCCACGCCTCTCTGTGAAACGGCTATTCATGCGTTTTGACGGACGTTTCCAGCGTCGATTCCAGTTTCGAGGCTGCCCTAGCAACTCAATGGATGAGCCAACCACATGGAAGCTGAGCTGGATACACCCCCATCTCTCGCCCCGCTCCCCCTATTCACCCACCCACAACCCACAACACCCACCAGAGGGAGGGAAGGGAAGGAGCGAGGCCAGAGATCCGTGAGCGCTTCCTCTCCAGTCCAAGAGCAGGAGTTCGGACACAAACTGAACCATCTGAGGAAGATTTTTCTCTGAGCGCAGCGGTTTTCCTCAGCTGTGCGTCTGCGTACCGCCACCCGAGCCTGCGGATCGGTGTGTCCGGACTCACTGATGGCACAGCGGGCACTGTCTTGGTGTAACAGCGTCCTCTGATAGTCGTCTGCGTCGGCAGCGCACGGCGGGTGGCGCGCAGGCTGGACACTTGTGGCTTTTACTCCACATCCTGGATAGAAGCTGAGGTTGATGACCAAAGAGTCCGGTTGATTTCATTTACATGTTCTGCACAGAGCTCGCATAGAAACCCCACATCGTGCCCGCTGAGAGTCAATCATGGACGGACAGGGACTGTTGTAGAGCCAGAACCGGAGCCGAGCGCTGCGCTGCGCCACCGGTGATTTATTTTGGGTACTTTTACGCGTCTGGTCCGTTCTCGGTTCGGTTTGGGGAAGGGGGACGGGAGGGAGGAAGGGAGGATTTGCTGCTGTGTGAACAGTGTCTCATCCCATGATGGGACACGGCAGCTACCGCCTGCCGTGAGGATGAACCACAGAACCAGCCCGGCCAAGGCGTACGACTTTCTGCTCAAGTTTCTCCTGGTCGGGGACAGCGATGTGGGGAAGGGGGAGATCCTGGCGAGCCTGCAGGACGGAGCCACAGAGTCTCCGTACGGCTACAACATGGGTGAGTGTCCAGGCTGAGGGTCTGCAAGGGTCACTTATTGATCCGGAATAGAGAGACCTTTAGAGAACGAAAAAGGAACTCAATATATTTACATTATTTTGGGGATGGAAGGACAGCCGGGTTTACGCCCGCCTGTCCGGTTTTACGCACGGTCTTTTGCGCAGGGCGGACTGAACGCCCGTCCTGGAGCTAACCAGGAGAAATTTGACTTACGGTACCAACTCTCTAAAGTATTCATGTTCAGGGCTCCGTAAATAGACCCTCGATGTGATAAGCTGTTGCCCCACAAGTAGATTTTATACTCAGCTGCGCATCTGTAGTGAAGAGAGCTGCTGTCGTTATTCTTGTTCATTCTCAAGTCAGATTGAACTCTAATTCATTTTACTGGACCCCTTCGAGGACCCCTGACCCCAGTTTGAGAACCTTTATGTTCACTTCATCTGCTCTCTCTCTCTCTCTCTCTCTCTCTCTCTCTCTCTCTCTCTCACTCTCACCTTCTCCATCTCTTTATTCGCCGTCTTTCTGTCTCCTTCAGTCGCCGTCGTTCTTTCTTAGCGTCTCTCACTCTCTTTGAGTCGCTCTCAGTTCCCCTTTTTCTGTCTCTCAACTTTCTCACTTTGTATCACTTTCTCTCCCTCTCTCTGTCATACACACACACACACACACACACCACATTGCTATCAACAACGCTGGCTGGATTAGCATAGTAATGTGCTTCGTTGCGTCACACTGGCTGTAATCAATTACAGCCGGTCATCCAGTGTGTATAGCTGCAGACATTTACACTGTTCCTCTGTTTGTTAATCATGTCCAACAGCATTTCATCTCTGGACCCGCTCAGTCTGCTGTGTAGGAGAAAGACTGACATGAAAAACATCGCAATACAAATTACTTTAATCGCTGTGTACAATACATGTACAACACTGGGAATTAGTCTTGCTGACATTGGTACAGGGACATTTTGACAACTTGCACTTTCACTCTGTGTGCTGACATTCATAGTTAAGTGACAGAAATGAATAGGGCACATATTTTTCAGCTTTATATCATGTAATTATTGGAATTTCTTTATGGTGCATGCAGTGCAAGGCTAAATTTGTTCAAATATGCTGTCATTTTCATTCATTCATTCAGCCCTTGACCTCGGAAGATCAAGCCCTCATTTTGAATGATGCTGGGATTACAGATATAAAAAGAAGAGCAGCAATAAAGTCAATAATAAATAACAGTATTTAAAAAGAATTGCAGGTTCAGTGTTTTCATTGTAATTGCACAGCAATTGTTGGTTTGCAATATTCTGACCTCTATAACCAGTCCTTCAGTTTTCTTTATAACCATTTCATCCACAATTTTATCTTTTTTACTTTCTGGGCATTTTAATTGAGCTGTCTTTGAACTGGTAGGCGTAAAAACATGACTCGCTCACATCTTTGCAGAAACGAGAACGCAGGTAGCTTCAAGCAGAGACAGTCCTCTGCTCGTCTGTGCTACTTGCAGCATGCTTTCGCCTCCCTACAAGTGAATACACACAGAGACACACACACACACACACACACAGACCGCACAGACACGTTCACATCCCTTTCTGTCTACCTCATCAGATTGCATCCACTTACACTTAACTCCCAAGACAGGGGTGTCTATTTGTCTGTCTGTCTGACTACGTGTCTGCAGCCTCAGACGTTGTGCAAGTTTTGACCTCAATTCCTGCGTATTACAGAGTCTGCAGGAGCTACAGTACAGATTGTTCCAGATAGAGGAATCCGCTTTCTCCAGGTTCCAGACGCCAGAGCATTGACATTCCAGCAGTGACACACCGTAACCTTTAAAAGGAATCCCTGTCTGTCCATGACAGCACGTGTCAATCAGGGCATAGAGAAGGCAGACGATCCAAATCTGACATTTGTTCTCTCAGTCAAGAATTGATCAGAGGAGTTTTTAGCCCCAGCGACACGCTCTTGGGAGATGGGAAGTGGCTGAAATTTCTGCGGCGGTGCTGAAATATGAGCAATGTATTGTGTTTTAAAGTTTGTGATGTGTGCCCTCCTCTGCAAAGCACGTTGCAGCAAAATGTATTTGTTAAAACCCCGTTATAACCAAAGCTCATCGACTGCAGCGTTTCTCCTGGAGTTTTATTGTCAGAGTGATAAAGCCTCACAAACAGCATTTAGACCTTTATGTGACACTAAAACTCTCCAAATCAATACTAATGACATTACTGTAGGTGGATCGTCGGCCCCTTAAGACAGGTCGACTCACTGCACCTATCTGTTTTGCAAGAGAAGCTCTGATTTGTATGTATCCACTATGCAGATTTGCAGTGCTTAGCTGTTGGGTTTTAGATTATACACTCAATTAGAGTTTCTTGATCTCTTTAGCACAAATTTACTGTCTGGATTAAAAAAGCATTTGCAAAACTTGCATGGAGACTCCACAGATGCCACACAAATAATTCATCAGCAAATACCGCTTTATCAGTTTGTTGGTGTATTTGAATAAGCGGTTACCATGGCAACCGCTCCTCCTGGGATCTATAGAACACATAAAGCACAGGCTAATTGACTTGTATACAACATTGTATAAAATAAAAAGATGTCAGAGCAAGAAATGGAGAGAGAAGGAGCAGGTAGAGAGAGATGCGCTCTTATCTCAGGTAAGGGTATAACGTGTGCACATTAGGTGCTTAATGGGCCGTATCTCTTTTGTCATAAACATGACACTTAGCTTTAGATGATTTGTTAAGCATAAAGCTACAGTAACTATGACAATTAAGCAAGTGCTAAAGTCCTGACACTTAAAGAAGAGACGAATTTCACTCCAAAGCGAGTTTTCCACAATTTGAAAAAGTGACTTTGCACTAGATTTATAATTTTTTTAGGGTTATCCTTGGTTGAGAAAATTGTAGCACTTTCAAACATAAACATAAGGTGTTTTTTTCCAAGGTGGACCTATAGTGTTTTGTAATTAAATTCTTCAGTTTTGGATTTGAGGAGCATTTGCGATGCATGGTCAATCTGTCCAATTTCCCTGGCCGTACTCTGAAGCCTGAAGGCATTTGGGTATTAATCTCTAAGTAGTGGCAAGAGTGGCAACAAGGCTTAATTCATTTACTTAAGAGCTTTTCACATGGGGTTTAAAAGTTAATAGGACGATCACTCCGTAGTGCATTTGATTAAACCCTCTTAATTACCCCAGGTATAATGGGCTATTAGCAAAGGCCCAGTTGTAAAAGGGCAAGTGGGAGATGATTGTTTTTATGAGGTACTTTTTGTTCACCTCGTCCAATGTCAGGATTATACAGGATATTACATTATAGGCCTGTTCCTCTTGCCCAACGTCACGTACATGGGAATTACTCCAGGGTACAGCAGGAAGTATGTTGGTGAAAGTTCAGGAATTCGGTCACTTGAGTTTCCTCATTGAAAACAGTGTAATTAGGAATTCATTTCTTTGTGGATGCATTTGGGGCGTGCATGCTGTATATTAGTGTGTTTAACCAGAGGGGTCAGACTGGAGACGCAGCCGGAGCAAATTGGGGTTAATTTTCTAGCTCGAGTCACGTCCTTTTGACAATGATGGACACAGTGGCTGCTGCAGGGATCTTGTCTGCTCTGGATGTTCACTCTAACCCCCAAACCACCCTGTCATCAAAGATTTATACCAATACTATTGTTTTGGGGAGTTTTTGTGGTAAAATCCAAGGGGTTATTCATGTTAAATCTGACTGTTTACCAAATAAAATTTTAGACCAGTTTGTGTGGCATTTTTCTTTTCTTTTAATACCTCTGTTGTATTTGTGTTTCGCTCCCGCAGACACTTTCTATTTAAAACGGGCACAGGAACGACGCCTTTCTTTGGCGCGGCGACCCCAGGTTACACCATGGCGACGGGGACGGTTTACTCCACGCCGGCGCGCCCTCTGCCCAGAAACAGTCTGTCCAGAGGGGCTTTCAAGTTCAAGAAGTCACCCAAACACTGCTCCTGGAAATGCACCGCCCTGATCGCTGTGGGTGTAGCTGTCGTGCTGTCAATCATCCTCTGCTACTGCATAGGTAAGCATGTGTGTTGTTGGTGAACATGCTTTGACATATAAATCTCAACAATTAATCGAAATGTCAAATTGCATCAAACGTTAATCCCATATCAAAATCGCAAGTTGGCAATGTCCAACTCACAGGAACTTTTTGATATAAGTGAAATGTGTGACAAAATACTACTTTGAATTAAGTATTGCTGTGCTACAGAGATGCCCTGGTCTACAAACCACATTCTCATGTCATAAGAAAAGTCTGTTATTATTGTTTGGTACAGACTCCAGCAAAAATCTCATCATCATCATTTTAACATTTTTTTCAGTGAAATTGAAAATTATGATGCAAAACTCATCATTCCTACTAAAACTGAACCATATCACAAACACAATATTTGTCAAAATTGCAGCATAATGTTTTTTTTTGTTCAGTCCTAGCAAGTTCTCACAGTTTTTGAAGGAAAGCGTACTGTATAGGATGCTAGAACAGTTGAACATTTACATTGGGTTAAAAACAGTATTCAGCCAGGCTGTGGTATAAATACTGTAGCTGAATACTTATTCCCTGGTGTATAGGTGCCATACTAGCTGTCATCCACGTTTAGTAAAATTGGTAAATTTTGTGCCTGAAAAGACGTATTTCTTTCAGGTTTCTGGAGAGGAATCATAACTCCGGTATCTGCGTTGGCATTATACATCAGATTTGGTCACACCTAACAAATGATAGACGCGATGTCTAGAGCGAATGGAGCCGCCATGCCTCTTAATCTATACAAAGTTTGATCTCTGCCGAAAGTATTTCTTCTTCGGTGCCCTTCCTTTTGCAGAAATTGCAGATGCACTGATATGATTCAGTTTCCTCTGTCTGACTAAGCTATCACTCAGATATGCCGTCACATCCTCGGTGCAGTTTCCGATGAGACATTCCTGACTGCGCTTCCCTTTGACAAGAGGCCGTGCATCATCCCTACAGTTCTGATCCCCGGCACGCAGAACGATACGGCCCATTCATATCCTCGAGGGTTCCTGTTAAAACACAGGCAGGGAGCTTCAAATGGGACTGTCGGCGAGCACAGATGGCAACGTCAAGACGAAACATAAGTTGAGGAAAAGCCCTCAAAACAGGGGAAACCAGTCCTAAACACTAGAACTTTAAAGGAGACCTTGGTCCATAAAGTCCTTTTGTAGTAGAACCAAAACTCCCTCATTCTGTCAAACAGGAAGTGCTTTTATCTTGGTCAGGAAGAAAACTAATGCTCTTCCTCCGTCCGTTGGGTATTATTCCCTTTGAGAAGGCTTTTGGATGTTTTTTTTTTTTTTTTTTTTTTTTTACTGCATGTGTCAAAGCTGACTTCTTGCTAACCTTTAGAGTCTTGACCACAGCAATAAAACCGTTAGAGATTCATCTCTCCTTTTGCCCTCCCTTGTCATCCAGGCCTTTAATCTTATGCTGCGACTTTCCCCTGAGCAGATATATAAGGATTCATCCAGCATGGAGAAAGGGGGGGGGGAGATGTGACACAGTCATATAAGCAGAAATATGTCTGTGTTGGAAAGATGCTATAACCAATGTTTTACTGTTGAGTAGAGAGGGGAGTGCTGTCTTCAGGATAGCCATAAACGTGCTATATCAATATCGATGTTCACAATCCCTTTATTAACTTGTCTGTTTTGTTACTCGATGTTATATGTGATCTGATTTCATGAAATTAGCCTGCATATTTTTTTTTTTCTTTTCTTTCGACGTCGGCTGCTTCACCATGTGACAATCAGGCGCTATTTTCATTTGCATTCCCCTATTCATGACAAATCGACCTGATTTATACGGGGGAAAAGCTCGGCGCAGGAGCAGCCATTTGTTCAGCCTTTGTTACCAACAGTTCCGGCGGATTGGATTCATTTACAGCAATCTCATCCCAACAATCACTCGCTTGTTTAATTGTAGACCTGTCGGGTTGTTGGGGAATTGCATTTTTGGCCTGATTCCTGAGTCGGCGTCTGGTGTGAGAGCTCCTTTGGTGTGTGCGCGAGAGTTAAGCAGATGCAGCCCTCTGCCACTTGCCTCAGGTGTCGGAGAGTTTTTCCACCACTTCCTCTCTCTTTCATCTGCCGCCAATTCACCTGCCAGGTGCAATGTCTCAAATAGATACAACGTGAACTCGCACTTTAACACTTCTCCACTGTCAGCTCCCAGACAGTCCCATTAACACACAAACTCACACATGTACAGGCGCGCGGCAATTGATTCTCCCTGTGTCTTTGTTACAATGGGTACAATGTAACCTTCTATTTAAAGCTTAAAGGCAGCATATTGCTCAGTTGTCGTGATTTTTGTTGTTCAAATACACTGCGGCATAATGGGCAGTTCGGTACCATTTAGGTGGCTCTAGTTAGATGCTGTGGCACATGTTTTTGGGTTCAGTCCCCGTCTTACTACCTTTTCACCCGGCCAGCAGAATGAAAGCGGTCTGTTCTAGCTGAAGAGTTATTCAAGCAGGACACACACCAGGAGCAGCGCAAATGCTCTCCCTAATGGCTTTTTTTCAGATAGGTTTGTCTACTGTTATATAACTTGAAAATGTGTAGTCAGTGTTTCGCTTTTATGATAGCCCAAGTTGATTTAGAATTGACGTTTCAAATAGTCCAGTAAAAAAAAAAAAAGTGTTTTCTGTAGAGAATGGCTGGCCTTTTCACCTGTGACTCGCAGGAAAAGAAAAAAAACAGACAGACGTGTAAACAAAAATGGAGCTGGCTCATAGGACTGCAGCGGACTCGCCAGTCGTGCGTACCTTTTATGAATTGCAGCATTGATTTTAATGGAAGCGTTTTAACAGCGGCTCAGCTGTGGGCCAGCAGCATTTTGTGCCGCTGATGGAAAAGGTGGACGTGGGGGTCTTTTGTCACAGTGTGACTAATAGTTCCACTAACAGTTGAGTCATTTCGTTTTCTTTTGGTTTGGCTGCTGTTAAGTCAACTACGCCTCTGATTGCATTAGTCTGCTCACTCGTAGTTGTTTTCATTTAGCCATAATTCAGTCCCTCTATTTATAGGCCTGACACCTTATTGCTTGCATTACACATGGTACTCTCCAGACTATACCATTTAACAACCGCAGGCACTGGGAGAGCAAATTTGGCCAATGACAAGGCCGCAATTTATACAGCAGTACATCAGCTTTTATTCACTGGGCATGAATACAATTGGACTGAGATACTATTGAAAACAGCCTTGATTCTGTGACTGCTTTTATTGAGTCATCGACCTTCACCACAAGGTATTTTGTTTCAGTTTTTCTTAACATTTATTCAAGGTGTTCCAGTCAGTCTTCATGATCATCATTTGCGTGAAAAAACGATTGTCTGATCTATATTTTAGTCATAATTTTTGTTGATTAAATTAACAGAGAATACAAAGGAACGCAGAATACAAAAGAGTGTGTGGATGCTACTACTTTGGACACTATGACTACTAATAATAATAGATTTCGAATTGAATTGCACTAGGAATAACACAGGGAGACACAGCTCTTTCAGTTGTCACAGGACCAGGAAAAAAAAAATGTCCTGGGCTATCTTATGGTAGAGATGTTGTCATTTCATCTGAGGTTGTCAGAGGCGCTTATCCCTGGGAACTTGAACATCTTAGCCATGCTCGGAGCTGTGCGGCTTATGTCGAGGACTCCCCGGGGGGAATTTCTGGGGAGATGTGCAGGCAGGTTCCAGCAGAAAACAATGTTTATCTCAATCATTTTGAGGCTGTTGAGCTCCAAGTTGTTGTTGGCACACCATGACTCCAGATGGGCCACCTCTCTCTGGTAAATGGGCTAATTATTTTTGGTGATGATGCCCATCAGGATGGTGTCATCTGCATAATTAAATGGGGGAACAAAACAGAATTTTTATTCCTACTTAAGTTTTCTGATGCCTGAGGTTGCTGGAGTCTATATTTAGGTTTTCTTTTACTTAGAAAGAAGAGAGAAGAGTCTCCCCTGCACCGTAATCTGCACCGATGTACAACACCCCCATGAATCATTTCAAAAAGATGGAAGAATTTACTGTGAGAGCAGCCAGGGGGGGATTTTCTGGGGCTCAGGTTTCAATATCTGGTACAGAACGGTTGGTGCAACTATGGACTAAAAACTATTTGGGTCTAAGATCTCAAGCAAACATGTTGTGTGCTTGTAAAACAAACATCCCATTCATTGTCACTAGAGGAGCTGCACAGGGCATATTTTGATGACATCAGAGATTAGACTCTAGGTTCTTTGGCTTTTCGCTCAGGAAGAGAATTGCTCATGCCCCCATAAATATTAATTCAACTGGCCTGGGCTGCAGGAATAACTTATGCAAATTCATAAATTGAGGGCTATTCACCTTGGAGCAATTTGTTGGTGAGGTAAGTGGGGGAATCAGGATTTGGTGCGCCGAGAGCAGAGCAGAGAGGAGGGCAGACGTCAGTGCTGTGGTGTTTCTGACGCACGGCGGCCCCGCGCCACACAACATGTCCAGCCTGGGAGGAAGTTGGTGATACTGGGACATTTGGCTGCGGAGCATCTCTGGACCGATGGCGCTGAATCTAGTCCACACACGAGAGCCAAGCCAGTCAAGGTGTTTTATTGGATAATGAGACTCATGTCAAGCCAACTCTCAAAAGTAACTTATTTGTAGAGCAGATTTAGCAACCCTGTTCATGGCTCAGTGCATGCATGCATAGGAAAATATAAAGATAAACAAGGATATTGCATATTGTGGAGGATAGCTATGAGGATGCACGTGTGTGTGTGTGTGTGTTGACCCATGATTGTCACTTCAACTGGCTGTCAGTGGGAAATCCATTTCTCCTTTGATGAAGCATGTTGTTCTGTCTCCTCGCTGCATCTTTTTTTCATATTAGGAGCTCATTTTCCAAAAAACGCTATATGCTAATTTAGTAAATATGCAGAGGCTTCAGTCTGTTATCAGTTTGTCTACCAAGATTTTAAGTCACCTATTGTCCTTCAAGAAATACCACAGCTTGTTTTAATTTGTCAGTGCTGTCAATCACTTTGCAAGGTTCTGGGTGTCACTGTTTTCAGGCAGCGGGGATTTCAATGAAACTTAATTTCCTGAGTTGATCTGGGAAAATTGGAATCCAGCTCAGCGCACAGTTTCCTCAACACTCAGCAGCTTTTCTGTGGTTTAAAAGCAGCTGCGTGTTCGACCTGTTAGAAATGAAAATATTTACACAGCGTGGCAATTGAACTGTGGTAATTTCAAGTTAAAAAGGTTTAAGATTTTAACATGTGAATATTAGAGTTCAAGCGAGGCCAATGAGAATATATATTTGGACCAATGTTAATGTTAATCCTGTAACTAATGTTAAGGTCACAGGAGCGTATGTTTAGAGAACGGTCTAATTGTGTAGAGTCAGGTTCAGCTACTTTTCTGTAATTATGCGAAAAATGGACAGGGACTAAAATGTTTTGCAGTGAAGACGAGGTGACCAAAGATGTTCTGCTGCCAGTTATTAAGACTGACAGAAAACAAAATAATTTCTCTGCTAAAAGAAAAGCCAAACGGTGTCAGAGTCACTGCTAGAAGAAAAGAGCCTGACTCTTTAAGTATGCAACACACAGACGCATAGAAAACGCACAGCGCCTGCTCATTTGAACTGTCGGGTAAAATGCCATCAGCATTTATGCTAAAACTAATTGATGGCAAAAAACGCAAAATACTGGCTCATCAGTGGCAGGCTTTAAACAAAACACATGCCCCATTTTCTGCTGATTGATACCTCGTGTGTTATCCATACAGGTTTTCCATCTAGCTTTTGGTCTGCTGCACATTTGATATTCTCTCTGCCCCCACCTCCACCTCTCAAGTTATTTGCTGCAGTCAATATCCATCTTCCCAGCGAGGGAGGGGTGTTAGAAAAAAGTTCCTCCCGCAGATCAAATGGTCGGAAATCAAGATGCTTCCTCAGCATGTTCCCTGGCTGGTGACTTTGAAGGAGATTGGCCCTCTCGCTGCGCTCACAGAAGCACCTCAGTTTCCCAAAACAACAAGAACACAGTTTGATTGCATCCGATACTGTGACAATAAAGCAGGTTGGCTGAATGAAAGCCAGACACAGTTTAGTTATGTAAGAGAACTAGAGGAGTGTTGCTGCTTCCAGCAGCTTCTAACCCTCCCCCTTCCCTTTCCTACTGTGACTGTCTCAATACACTCTCTTAACTCTCTTTCTTAACAGTCTTTCTCCCTCTCTTTTCTTTTCTCCGGCTTTCTCCTAGTCTCTCACATACACGTGTAGTTGCATCTCTGTGTCCTCCTTGCTTTGTATTAGACTTGGGGAGTTTAAGACTTATTCCTTGTTTCTTGTCTGGCTGTCTGAAGTGAAAGCTTTGTGTCAAAATAGAAATTCTGCCTGCTGCTCCCTTTGATACAGTAGCTGCTTTGTGTGCCGACACTCTGGCACGTTAATGAACAGCGCTCCCCAAGGAAACAAGCAAGAGCAACAGGGTTCCTAAGTATTGATTGAAATGACTTTGTCTGGCCTTTTTCAGCGTCGCGCTTACATAAAGGCCACCCATGGTAGTGTTACCTCGAAAGAAAAAATGGACTCAAATGTTGAAGTTAAACTCCTTTTTCTTCATGCATTGGATTTACGCGTTACGCCATCCCACCGGTCTTTTGTGCTTGAATGGCTTGATCGTTTTTGTGTTTTCATTGGCTTGTTTGTTTTCCTGTCCATTCCTGCGAACCCA
>OMLF01011815.1:0-18623 GCA_900302615.1 Holocentrus rufus
GAATTATAAACTGTACCCTAAACCAAACAAATCACATAAATACTACTGTGCATCAAATAATGTCAGGGTATTTGGTGGCAACTTTTGATGCTGTATTTTAAGTTTAAAAAAATACATCACTGCAAAAAAAATGTGAAGCTCAAAGAATGATTAGTCACTGCTAATGGTGTGTATTATTGCGATTGAGTTACCTGTGCTCTCTTAAAGGTGCACTATGTAAAATTGCATTGAAGTGAGTCTACATGGTTTTCATCATCAGCTTGACTCACTGATAAATTATGTGACTTTTAGGTGTTACTTATTTCACATCAGTGTCAGTTGAGTCTAAATCATCCTCACTTGAATCAACCCTCAATTTTGCAAAGAGCACTTTCAATGTCCAATTCACTAAGGAAACTATGCAAATGAAGTAATTGCGTATGTACGCCCATCACGGTTAGTGATGAGATATAGCTGAGCCCAGCCCAAAGCATTATATAGTGGTAGAAAGGAACTGTATTCTGAACTGGGTTAGATTAAGGGATGAATGTTATCAATATCTGTCATCCACAGTGGCTTGTAGTGTGTAGGGTGGCTTTCCCCGTTGATTAAATCTCAGTCGTCATCTTGAGGTGCATTCCATCTGCAGCTTATTATTTGAAGGATGTGGTGCGCATTTTCAAAGCACTGCACAATTATACATGGTTCATCCAATGCTATACCTTGATTAAATTTAGATAACACATTGCAATTGCCAGTGCAGTTGCCTATCATTAACAGGTTCAAAAGCAGCGTGATGACACCCTATGGACACACTGGATGTAGCCCCATGCCAGTATGATGCAATAGAGCAGAATAATAATGATTTTGGTTTAAAGTGATGTGATGGTGAGATAGCACAGACGTTTTTTTGTTCGTTGTTTTTTGTTTTTTTTTTTAGAAAAAACAAAAGAAAAACAAAAGAAAAATTTCTACAGTTCTCTCTCTGGATAATCAAGTAACTATATCACAAAAGTATAATGGGCAGCTGTCAGTTAATGCAAATTATGTCAATGGCTTAATCAGACTGTTGGCTTAATCGCATGACTGTCAAAAGTCGCATTAGTCTCTCTGGTGTGCCTGAGATGTTGGTGATGTCTTCACGTTGCCACAATCACAGTTGCCATAGTGATTGTGAAGTGTGTGCGTCACATCCCTTTTAAACCTCCCATTAATGTCAGCTTTCAGAAAGTCTTACAATTTCCACCTTAATTGCAAGTGGGAATTTGCTGTGATCTTTGTGAATTGGACGTACCCTATAATGAGTGTCGTTTGCACAGAAATGGGGTTGTTTTTGCACTGAAATCATATGGATAACTTTACTAAAATATGCACAAGCAGCGATGGTGCATTGTGTTGCTAACCCCTGGGCAGTGCAATTAAGTTTACATTCCACCCACTGTGGGCGGCTTGTGAATCTTTGTGTTTTGCAGTGCTTTAATGGACATAAAAATGGGACAAACCTCTGTGTGTTCACTCCGTGTTGTTGCTTTCCTTTACTTGTGATTAGCAAAGTAACAATGTGTATTACATTTATATGCAAGGCTGTTGGCTATATGCCAGATGCCTGACCAACTTAAGCACAACTCAAAAGAACAAGCACTAAGAGCAAACACTCAGCCTGCACAAATTGCTCTGCACCGTAGTTTGTGCTCTGCACTGACATCTACAGGGTGCGTGGTGAGAGCTACTGTATGTCTTACAAAAGAGGAACGCCTTGTGCCCACCTAATCATTGTTAGCCCCAATCAGCACTTCATCAATGTTTGGTCTGATATTCAATTTAGCATCAAAAAGGCTGTTTATGATAGCATACATGTTTTCCAAGCAGATGTGAGTTTAACTTTTGTGGTGAATTGAGATAATGTCCATTAGATCAGATTTGATCTTACAATAACTTGGATGAACAAGGGACAATATTCCTATTTCACTGACAAACAGGTCATTGTGATTGGTATTATCAACATAGTAGTCAGAGCTACGGTGACAGCAAACAAAAGACAAAGTAAAAACGTATGTGTCTGCTTTAGTTGTTTCAATTTGCTTAACTTTTGTTAACTGTGCTAAACTTTTCAAACTCGCCCCACTGACATTTTGGGCTGGTAGCCAGCTGTAGCAGCCAAGCCAAAATTACAGATAATGCAGTATGCAGAACTCATTTAACTAAGCAATACTGAGATCAATAAAAAAATATGACTTTGCCAGAAATTTAAATTTAAATTTCACATCAGTTCCACTAGGTAATCTTTCCCTCCATTTTTTTTAATTGCTCTGTTTTGCAGAAATCATCAGAGGTAGGAAACAGATTCCTTATTTAAATGTCTAGTTTTGCATGGTTTTCATGGTTTTCTTTATTCAGTCGATATGCATTGCTTGGCCTGATCGATATTCCGTACTGTCCTTGTCAAGATGCTTTCTAAAAATGCATTGCCCTGCTTTCTCTTTGTTATTTTCATGCATTCCTTGTTTGTATTTGAGAAAAGCGTTATTTTTTATTTAACAGGTGACTGTTTCATGCATGAACAGGATATAATGTTTTGTGCTTTTAAATGTGCCTTTAAGATAATTTTTTTTGTTAAAAATTGGTCACATTAAGGGACATATAGCTAGCAATAGAATGAATATGAATGGTGATTTTTGGTTTTTCATATTAATTTTCAAAGTTATGATTACAGGTGTGCTTATATCAAAAAACAGGATGTGGCTGCCAGAACTGCATGAACTGATGAGAACTCTTATCTATCTATCTGTCTGTCTATCTGTCTGTCTGTCTGTCTGTCTGTGTGTGTGTCTTCAGTTATGATTGAAACAGCATGCAATCTATCAAGGATTGTTTGAAGGAACAATACTGGTTCAGTCTTTAAGGTGCCTTGCTCTCCCTCACTCCAGGTCATAATTGTGAATTCTTGCCTTGTGAGGCCAATAATCCCTGCGAGAATGGAGCGGAGTGTATGGAAGAGTTGGATCAGGACCATTTCCCTTTGGGTTTCCGCTGTCACTGTCGCCAGGGCTTCACTGGCCCCCGCTGTGAAATCAATGTGGATGAGTGCGGCTCTAGCCCCTGTGTTCATGGCTTTTGCTATGATGGTGAGAACCTCACAAACATGCTTAATAACACTGCAAAGAGAAACCAGCAATCAGAGCAAACCTCCATACACATAGCAAATATGGCACATTTTGTTTTGCTCACTTGCCGTTTGACAGGCAGTTTTCAATTGGGTCACCATTGCAGCTAATAAGAGTGCTATGAGAGTAGAGTGATTCCATCTGATGTGAGGATCTAGGACATTACCTGCTGGAGTAGGCTTGATTAGTTCCTTAACCTAACTGCAAGAGGAAATCAATTAAGCATCAATGTTGTGTTGTAATATGAATAATGGATGATAAATGACAGAGTTAATACAATCAAAACCAAGACAGAATGCTGTTTTTCTTCCTTTGGGTATCCAGTAAGATTCTACTGCCATGTGTTTCATCTCTAACATAAATGATTAAAAATCTCATAGATCAAAATGATAGCTTCAAAGTTAAGGACCACTGATGACCAATTGGTGGATGATTGTGATATATTTCCATGAAGGGAGGATTTTTTATCTCTTTTTCCCATTAATGTCCTTTGTATTAGGAACAAAATGTTTAGAAATTATAGTCAGATATTATTTTCTTGTACAATGCATGAAATTACTGCGCGCCAAAATAGCATTAATCTTGCTGAGTCAAATAAATGTTCACTCAGTAGCAAAGTATTTACACTATAGTATTCCCTTCCACAGTTCCCTACATTTCTGATGCATTGCTGTTCTTGTTTAACCTGACTTATATTAGAACAGCAAAAGAAAAAACTTTCAAGGGGTGTCAGTGGATAGCTATCCATGGGTATCCTCTGTATTCTGTATGACTGCTATTACAGTAGACCTTGGCCAGCTGTCTTGAATAATCTCGAGTGCAGCCAGCCCAACTCAGGTTACTGAGGCAGGCCTCTAGGACCTATTGGCCAGTGCTCAGCAGCAGCAGCCAGCCAGCCACCAGGGAGAGCACTGCATAGCCACAGTGGCTAGGATGAGTAATGCTGCTGCCACCCAGGACCTAAAGCATTTAATGAGAGTAATAGCAGCTACACGCACCAAGACAGAGTGACAGCATAGATTACGTGGTAAATCTTTGGGATAATGAAGAATCCTGGGACCCTGACTGGGGATGTAATAAATTCACTCCTGTAAGAACTGCAATTACCTCTGTCAGTAGCTGCCTGTACACCACTGTTGTGTTGGAGAAACAGGACGATGCATCCCTCTTTAACATCATTAATGATTAAAGGGAGATAGGAATGCATTATTAGACATGGGAGATTCTAACTTCTGATGGGAAAAAATGGCACATTTGTAACTTCTGAATAAAAAATTGCCCTGGAATGGGCTTCCTATGTCTGTTGCACCTCCTTTTCCCTCATTCGCAGTGTTGCCCTAGAACTTGAGTAGGAACAAATGACTAGGCTTTCAGACTTTTATTGAGAAAGAGCAGGATAAGTACAGACAAGGGAAGAGAAAAGCATCAGGAGAAAGCAGGATTGAGAGACCCAGTCAGACAGGTTTATTTAAACATGGTTAGAGTCTTAAATTCCCTCAGATTGATACAGGAAGAGTGAGCTGTCACATAGATTTCACAACTTACTCTGACTTTGACTTATACAGTGCGTGAGGCATTTTAAAGGAGCACTCCAATGTTTTGAGCAAAATACCCGTTTTCCGACTTAATCAGACTGAGACAAGATGTTCGATACCATTTTCACCTCTATACGTCCACTGGTTTGGGTCCTATGGGTATCATTTCATGTTAGCTTAGCACAAATAGTAGAAGTCTATAGGAGTCATTAGCCTAGCTCTGTCAAAGTGAAAAAAATAAACCTTACCTTAGCTCTGAAGCTGTCTTATTTACACAGTGTATCGTGTATTTGAAATACACGTCTTGGAATTTTTTTTTAAAAAGCAAGTTGTTTTAGGAGAAGTTAGATGGTTGTAACTATAACCCCTAAACACATGTATCCTTCTGTCTAGTGCAGTGATCCACAAAGATATAGTTAGATCCAGCACAAAGTGCACTCACTCACTTGTAGACAAATTTCAGGTGACCAGCTAGGTAGCTCAGAAACATTATTTATGATAATGGACAACTTTTTAAGAGACGATGAAGATGATTTCCTCTGAACAGACAATGATCCAGAACCTTGCCTGTTTGAGTATACAGATGAAGAACTACTGCTTTTGGATGCTGAGCGAGAAGGAAGGGAGGCCGAATCCTCTGAGCCGGTGGAACAGCAAGGGGTTAACCCTAAAACTAAAATAAGACAGGTTCAGAGCTGTTGTAAGGTTTATTTTTTCACTTTGACAGAGCTAAGCTAACATGAAATGCTACCCATAGGAACTGAACCAGTGGACGCACAGAGGTGAACGTGGTATTGAACACCTTGTCTCAGTCTGGGCAAGTCGGAAAAAGAGTATTTTGCCCAAAACATTTCTCCATCAATGGTTGTATATCCACAAAACACAATAATGAAATCGCATTGGACCATTGTACTGCATTCCCAAGATCAATGCTTACCTGTGTTAGGGTGTCATTTATTACCTAAACCTACTCATGGCAGAGACAGTTAATTTATGATGCAAGGTGTTGAAACTAACTCACTCATCTTGTTTCAGCTGTGGATGGGTTCTACTGCCTTTGCAACCCTGGTTATGCTGGGCTGAGATGTGAACAAGACCTTGATGACTGTTTGAACAATTTATGCAGTAACAACTCAATATGCAAGGACCTCCATATGGTAAGCATAACGTTTTTTTGCTTCAGAATCCAAAGGTGACACAGCTGTTGACTTAACAGCCATGCTGTAAATGTTTTCTTGAAACACAGACATGATATGAATTATTTATTGATTGAGAACAAGTAATCTACTGTCAGAAAGTTACGAAAGAGATTTTATGGAGTAGTTTTAAATCAAGGTAAAATGTAAATTCTCTTGAGATGCTGATAGAACTGAATGACAGTTGTTTTTAAAGAATTGTTTTTGATTGTCAGTTCATGCTGCCAACAGTTGACAGTTTAGTTTTTTGTGTGTGTTTTTTTCAATAGTTATACAAATGACAGCTGTGTAATAGAAGAAATAAAACAATAAAAAAAGGTCCTTCAAAAGTGTTAGAATGATAGTTATTTTTGAAATCGCAGTGGAGCAATCAGTGAATCAATCACCCTAAAAATGCTCCTCTCTGTTACCATTTTATCCAAAAAAAAATGTTGGTTTTCATCGCTTTCAGAAAGTATTCAGCCTTTTTCACTCTGTGGGACTACGGTGTAAATGCAAAACATTACTGTTTTTTTTCTTTGTAATTGATCTACTCACAGCAATCTAGAATGCAGGAGGAAATTTTTAGTAATATATATTTTTCATAAATTAATAAAATGTCAAAAGTCAAAGACAGAAAAAAAAAAGTCCTTATAGGAGCCCACAGGTGACAGCACAAGTCAGTGCAAACGTCTAAGGAGCTGTGTGTAGAGACATAGATCTGGAAAAATGTATGAAGCAATTTCCAAAGCATTGGCAGGTGATTAGTACATGGGGGAAAAAGATAGAATCTCCCATGGAATGTCAGACCAAGTTGACTAAACAGTAAGAGGGACCTTGGTCAGGGAGGTGACCAAAAACCAAAGGACCATTCTGGCAGATGTACAGAGTTCCTTGGCGACAACACGGAGATCTTCCTGGATGGACAACAGTCAGTGGAGCACTTTGCAAGTCTGGGCTGTATAACAGACAGGCCAGAAGGAAACCACTCCTGAAAAAAAATACATAAGACATCATGCTTGGAGTTTGAAAAAAAAAGCTACATGAAAGACACAGAGCGGATGAGGCAAAGGATTCTGTGTTCTGATGAAACAAAAATTGAACCCTTCGCTCTTATTGCAGAGTACTTTGTCTGGCAGAAACCTGGCTCAACTCACCATCCATATAACACCAACACTACCACGAAGCATGGTGGTGGGGGTACAGTGCTGTTGGGGGGCTTTTCAGCTGCAGGGACTGGGAGACTTTTAAGGATAGAGGGAATAATGACTGGAGCCAAATACAGGCGATATCGTGAGAACCTGCTTCAAAGTGGCTTCAAAGTGGCAGTGACCTCAGATTGGGGTGACAGTTTAAGTTCCAACAGGACAATGAACTCAAGCATATGGCCACATCACCACTGAAATAGCTTCAGAACAAGCATGTGAAAGTCCTTGAGATCAACCAAAGCACAGACTTGAATCCCTTTGAAAATCTGTAGAATAACTTGGAGGTAACTGTTCACAGACACTCCTTACACAACTTGAGTTTCAGCAAAATCTGCAGGGAGGAGTGAACGATAACTCCTAAATCCAGGTCTGTCACGACGATTCAAGGACTTAAAGTTGTAATTGTTGTCAGCGGCTCTTATACAAAGCATTAACTTATCACTTTCAAACACAAAACCTAAAATAATATTAATAATAATACCATTAAACAAAATCTCAAATATCAAAACACATCATAAAAGTAGTAGTATTAGAATTTGATGTGAAATTCTCAAAATAAGTAAAAACATTACGACAATAAAAGCATGATAAGGTAAAATAGAATAAACAATCAAATAAAATAACAGACATTAATTTCCCTAAATAGCCTAATATGTACTGTGAAAGCTGTGATTAACTATATCCTCACAACGCCATAATAGATGTATATGTGAAGAATATGTTGATTGGGGTGGGGTGTATTTAACAAAGCTTTGATTGAAAATGTCCACAGCAGAAAGCACAGATGACTGTTTGTATCCTTCCCCTCTGCCCAGTGGGGCTTTAAGTCTGTGGCATGATGGCATCATTTGGATGGATGAGTGGAGCGGGTGAGAGGGGTCACTTTATACCTGACTGGCTCTCTTGGTTGAAGTTCTGATGTACATGTCCTGTAGCTGGAGTTGTTTGTGACCAGTGGTTTTATAGGCCTGTTTCACCCTCTGGATCAGTTTGCTCCCTAGATCTCACAGAGAGGTTACGGTACCAAGACACTAGATCAAAACTAAGGACACTCTCTGCCAAGGATCTGTAGACCATCGACGTGGTCTCTTTGCTGGCACTGAAGTTCCCCAGCTTCCTGAGCAGTGCGAGTCTCTGCTTTATTGTAGACAGTCAGAGTTTGCCAAGAAAGTTTACTACACCCGTGCGTAATAGCGTAAGCAGGGGTATTGTTTTCAGTCGTGTCCATCTGTGTGCTTGTGTGTGTGTGCGTGTTTATATGTGGGTGTATGCATGCATGTGTGCGCGTGTGTGTGTACAGCATAAGTCAAACGGTTTTAATCCAATTTGTACCAAAGTTGGTGGAAGTGTTAAGGGTCAGGAAAGGAAGAGCTGATTCAATTTTGAGAAGAATCAATCAAAGGTCAAGGGTCACAGGGCAAGGTCAAAGTTTCGGCCCAGTGGTAGGAAATAGAGATTGTTTATAATGGCCATATCAGTGAACTGGTAAGAGATATGGATACTATAAAATACTAATATAGAGTCATATATGACCTTTAGTGATCTTGAAAGGTTAAACTGATGTAAAAATTGTGCATGCATTACTGGCCTCTTAGCAGTTCACTGCCAAACATGCAACGTGCGGGCGTTGTGCTCTCTGAGTGCAGCTGCTGTTCACTTTGTTGTTATGGGATATTTTATTTAGACTGTTAGCAATAAGCTTTTGTCTTTTATATTTCTGACATGTACCACCCCATTGTTTTATGCATTACTCTGTCTAAGGACAATTTAATAGCCACTGCTCTCTTACTTGTAATTGATCAATTAATCAATTGGGATTTCCATTAATTTTAACTATGGTAGCTAGCATGAAGCGCTTGGTCCACTAATTTACTTCATGATGTTGCTATACATAGCATTTAAGCTATGTGTTTACAGCTGTACAAGAGACAGATGGAATCCACTGCGGCACCACTGCGGCATTTATGTTTTGGTTGATTCAGTTTTTGGTTTTTGTTGTTAATCCGCTTAATTCAGAAGATAACTGAAAAAAAAATAGATTTGTTCACCAAGCAGTGTGACTTTTCTGAATCTTTCTCCCAATTCTCTCCCCTTGATTTCACTGAGCTCAGAGAAGCAGGACTGACTGACACTATAGGAAAGAGTGAAAACTTTTTTTTAAGACAGTTTCAGAATATCATAACACTGTAGGCTTTTCTCAAATGGGTTGAATAGACTTACATAAATTATGCTGATTCAAGATGGCAGTGGGATGAGGTAAACATACTTAACAGATGCAGTGTAATGAGCAGCTAAATGAGAGCATTCTTTGGACTACATATTTTAAGCCAATAACATTGATCTGTGGCAGCTGCAAAAGGGGGCTCAGGAGCTGCATGCTGCTCACAAACTGTGCAATGAGTACCAGAGGCCTTTTTCCAACAGCTGTTTATTTGCTAACAGATTGCAGTGGTTAAATAGATTTGTGTCACAGATAAAAGTTGGTGTTTCTTCTTTTGATAAAATTAAACACCAAAATTTTTGATCTATGGACCATACCTAGTGTCAGGCTCAAAATCAGTTCATAATGTACTTTATCATAAAGTTAACATCTAGAAAAAAACATATACCCCATTTACATTTGGCCACTTGATGTGTCTTGAGCTGATTGGAAAGTGATCCCAAAACTAAAAGCGTAAATGCATGCAAGATGTATTTGGACTGGATTTAAATAAATCGGATTTGTCAAACCACCTGGAGAGGAGTCTTGAGACGCATTGTGGACACACTCTGGCCAAGTGTAAAGTCATCTGACTGCACAAGCCACATGTGTCATCCGTGCTCCACCTAGAATATCACGTCTCGACCTGCAGCACTAGAGTCAGCGGAAGGGAAACCAAGCTGCTGAGAAACTTCCACTCAGATGCACAGGAAAATGGAAGAGTGGGTGAACTCGGTTTGGTGCCTGGTTTTCTCTGCTTTTATGTGTTCTTTGTGTTCCGTCCTTCTGTGACTTATCCCCCGGTCTTGTCGTCTCTTCCGAACGGGATAAGCAGCGCATGACCCGGGCTATTTCAGCATTTAAACAGTGTGCCACCTCTGCCAACCCTACGCACCACAGGCCCATTTTGCGTACAAATAGAGTGCAAGTGAGACTCTGCATGTGAATAGTTTAGAAATCCATGACCTCAAAATAACTTCCTGCAAAAAAACAAATCATGAGCTGCATTAAGCCAGCTAGCAAATGCTGGAAGTTAGGTGATATTGCCTTTAAAGTAAACACATTGTATTTTCAAAAAACAAATGTGAATGCATGCAGCTAGTGTGGAACATAAACAACTGCAAGTACTGTACCTGCCGCTAATAAATTCTAATATAACATTTTCCACTGAAACATTGTTTTATCAAGGAATGAATCACATTACAACTCAAAAACTCAGCTGGGTTTGCATTGCTGCAGCTTTCTTTGTTGCACCTTTTACTGATTGATGGGAAGTCCGGTCAATTAGAAGAGTTTCAGGGTGAAAAAGAGCATACGATCTGGCTTGATTTCAGCTGTGGGCAGATGATTGGATAAGAGCAAATGGCCCTGCCCCCAGGCCTCGCTACTTTACAGGACATCAAATACAAGCTGACAAACCCGAAGCTACAGGCTGATCCTCCGAAAGAACACTGACAGAAATCCCAGGATTTGTAGCTCTGAAAACGAAGGGCTGAAACTTTGTGAAGACAGTGCGCTTTATAGCTTTTGTATGTAAAAGGTTAGTCATTTCATCATGTGTGACAATTAAGGAGAAAGGCAAGTCAACTTTGGTTATGGCTCCTTTAAAGACTGTCAAAAAGAAGATATCCAATTCATTGACAAAAGCCTCATGAAGTTCTGCTGTGAACCCATCTGCACACAGTGTGTGTTTTTTTTTTTTTTTTTTTAATTGGATAATACCGTCTCTTCTCCGAACTTAGCTCCTTACAGCAATTTTCTCTCTAAAGTTCACTTGCCACCTGTTGTATTTGTAATGGAGTTGAAAATTTGAATATTATCATTTGTGCTGATGTGTGAGTAAAGTTCACTGAAATGATTGGTAATGAATTCTGAGATTGCCTTACGGTCCTTACAAAAAGAAACATTCATTTTTAGTTCATTTATTTTACATCCTCAGCCCCTTTTCTTCTCTCTAGGTCAAAAAAGCAATTGCTCTTTTGTCCTTTTTGGAAACAATGTTTCCTAGATCTAACAAAGCCCCCCCACTTGCTCTCCTCATGTAGTTCAGATTTTGTAGCGAGCTCATTTTGATTTCACGCTTAGTATTAACATCTTCTTTTATCTCTAATAGCAACAATTTCCTGAGATAAAATCATGCCTTGTCTTTTCTTCTTGGCATAGTTTTTGCCATCGGCGTAGCTTCCAGTTGTATCAGGAATTTCAGAATTGTGCAGTATTTACCAAAACTGTTTTTAACAGCAAGAACCCAGTGAACATCAATGAGTCTCTTTAACCCTTTGGAGTCAAAGCTCATTTCTTTGGTTATTGTTGCTGTGTATTACCGCTAATGTATGTCTTGTTTTTCAAGCATAAACCCAACTATAAATATAACTTTAAAAGTTTAAATTAAAGTGTTAGAGTATGCAGCTTTCTTTTCCACTTCTTTCTATTTCAAAGAGACCTTAAATTACCAATAAAAAGCACAAAATCAGATTATTATATGCAGTGTTTTATTTTTTAATCAAATTTCCAATGATAATATCTCCACTTGTGAGTGGTCCACAGACTTGAGTGAAAACTTGATTAAATATTATGATCCACACTTTGATAACATGACTCCATATGTTTCTCTATACTGCTCGTATAGCAAAATTATTTATTAAACGATGATTAATTATACTACAAACATTAAGTAACAGGCATTCAATTTTTCTAACAAGTATTCAAACTGGCATGACTAAAACAGATTTTTTTTTTTTTTGCAAAACTTTCTTATGCCCTCAAAAACTTATACAAATTGTAGCAATAAATCAAAGCTGAACTTCAGCCTTTCCAAACTAGCTGTAAGCTCTCAACATGTAAGCAGTGGTCTTTCTGTACAAACTGCCAACCATGGTCCGTACGCTGTGAGACAAGTTAATCTGAGGATTGCTAAACTATGCACTCAGTTCTCCAAACTGGGAGTTCAGATTTCTACACCGACTTTTTTAAATCTACCCTGTGGCCCCTCAGGAACTCCACATGTGATAACAGCACTAAATACTGCGCTGCTTCTGGTGTTATACAGATACAGATGGCAACATGTTTTCAACCCTTTCGAGTACCTTTCTTGCTTCAAAGCCATCGTCCAAACAGTTATTTTACTTTAGTTTCAGAGACTTTTCAGATGCTTTTTCCAGTCAGACCAACTTACTTACAATTTGCATGTACTTTTAGAATTAACTGACTTTATTTTACCAGGCCAACTGCTGCTGCTTCATTTTATTTGTACCATTCTACATAACCATAGCACTCGGAGTCAAAGAGCCAGTCGACCAGTAATTACTTACATAATCATGGCACTACTTAATCATAATCATAGCATTTGGAGTCAGAAAGCAAGTGAACCAATAAAATATGGAACCAAGTAACCACAATACATTTTCTGACTGGGTTAGTTTTAATGTGACCTTTTTATTACTGTGGGAGTCTAAGACAAATGACACAGATCATTATCCTTTATTTTCTTTCAATACAGAACTGTAGACTTTCATGTCAAGCTTGATATTTAATTTTCATTTCAATGACATTTAATTTTTTCCATAAAGGCATAACTTAAGTTTCTATAGATTGTTCTACTGTGGTTACCAAGACAGAATGGCTTCAGTAAAGATCCTAGCGGTGCTAGCAAGCGATTTTTAGCTGCAGGACCCCCACCCAGCCCCCGCTGGTGATGTGAAGCTTGTCAACAAAGAAAAATAAAACAAGGTTTCAATTTCAACTCGGCGCAGAATCCTAGGTAAAAACATGTACAATATTTCTGGGATAAACCATACAATCCTAAAAGCAAAGACAAAAGGACATTACATAAGAATGTGGCGGTGGGATATGAGGGATAAAATACAATTGAAACCAATATTTTTATAGTTACACTGTTTGGTGTTTAGCTGTTTTTTGGGGGTTTGTTCCTTAACTCATTATTCAAATAGAGACAGTTTTTTGGAAACCCCTTCACACAGTCTTGTTTACAGTGCAGTTATTCCTCTCTCTGAACACTGTGTCCCACAGAGCTTTAGCTTATTTTGGAGAATTGCGGTCCCTGAAGGTGACTTAGCAGCAAAAATGAGATTATGTTCTATTGCCAGGGGTAAGGAATTGGAGTCTCCTGGAGGTATCTAATTTATCATGAGATGACGGCATTTTCCCCCACCACCATAGGGCCTGCAGTGTACAAATTATATCAGACAAAGTTTAACGGCTCCCCTCCAGTGTATGAAATACAGATTAGCATGCATTCAACCACCAGTGCCTGGGACCTTTAGACAGAACGTTGGCAATGAGGAATCCTGAATACCCCTTGACCATATGACTACCTTCATTTTGCATGCAAAGAGGAATTTAAATTAAACTGGCGCCTCGCAAAGTAATAGACAACACACCATTCATCTCCTACGTCGTGATTAATTATCATAATACAGATTTTAATGATGAACTAGAGGACAAGTCGTCCACGTGCTGAACAGCGAGGGGAAAAAGAAAAAAAACTTGGGGAGTGAAATTTCACAGATTTGTCAAAGCTTTGAGCATGGAAATTGAAATTGTGGGCTGTATCTCTTTATATCAGCTATTGTAATTTATGTAAAACAGCATACATATTTGCTCCAGAGAGACATCCTGACAACTATCAGTCAAAAAAATATTTAAAATATTTTTGTGTACGTGAAACTGAATGTGCCTTGCATAATTTCCACGCTAAACATGCAGTGGTAATATTGTATGCTTGATAAAGACTTGTATCATGTACCTTGAATGCCATGGAAAAACAGGCTTGCATATTATACAGAAGGTGGGTGGTAGGAGGAATACATCTGCATAGCAGTAATGTGAAAATTTAAGACAAGCATGACTCTTCCACAGTTTAAACAGATTTTCACAGGAAGGATCTTTCTGTGAGTGGGAGGTTGTAATCTAGAACATTTTTTAAGAAAAATTGAGATGAATTTAATTAAGTATCTTAACCATTGCAGCACTTATTTTCTGAAATGTGGCAGGTGTAACAAAATTGGTAAACAAAGGGGTAGCGGGATGGCCTTTGGGCTGGAGAGGCTGAGTGAAGGCCAAAAGGTTGCAATCATCTGCATCAAAAACATTTGTCTTTCCCAAAACGTTCCCGAGCAAAATATCCAGCTGTAATTGCTCCACAAGACAAGACAAGCATGCATATACAGTATTTCATAGCAATATTTTAATGGTGAGGATCATTACTATAAATACTGCACTATTACCTGCCTATTACAAATATAAACATTATACCAGGGCAAATGAAGATAAAAGATGTTTACACTGTGTCACTATATTTCAAAATATATTTTATGGTGTTTCTCCTCTTCTATTGCAGAGTTATGAGTGTGTGTGCCACTCTGGCTGGGAGGGGGAGTTCTGCCAACTAGAAATTGATGAATGTTTATCACAGCCCTGCAAAAACAACGGCACCTGCACAGACCTTCTCAACAGCTACAAGTAGGTGTACGTGTTGGCTTGAGGGCAGCGTCCTCATGAGGTGCATCAGTCACTTAATAAATGCAAAAAAAAAAAAAAGCCTTTCAGAGATAGCAATATGTCCTTCCACTGGCAGCAGAGATAATGAATTGCAGATGGCAGGTAAAACAAATGAGTCAATCAATGGCTCACAGCATGAAAAGGTTTCAGGGGATCTGTGACTCATTGGAGGAAAAAGCTGGTGTATCTGCTTCAGCTAATGCCCCTCTCACAGGGGAGACGTAAAACAGCTTCAGGTGGAAAAGTTGGGGGATGGAAAGGAATGCAAGGTGGAGTGGTTGGTAGTGCTTGGGTACTCACTGCCACCAAGTGGAATATTTAGCTTCCTTGAGAGCAGTACATCAGGCTCTCTCTCTGTCTCTCTTTCTCTCTCTCTCTCTCTCTCTCTCTCTCTCTCTCTCTCTCACTCTCACTCTCCCCCTCTCTAACATGCATACATTTCCATTTAATCCCTACTCAGAGCTCTAACCTCATGTGTCCTACATTCAGCTGTCCAGAATCAAAAGCTGCTCTGACCAATAGTGCAATTAACCTGTAAATCCCCAGCACTGTTTCTGTCTCGCACAAAGACCCCTGACAGAATGGACCCATGCCATACATGTACCATGTATAGTGTAGTCTTTCTTCATGGCAGTATAAAATCTGGAATCAAGAGCGCTTTGCATGTGTACCCAGACAAATATGCCTCCCCTATTGGGCTGGTGGATCCGGTAATTGCTTTAATAATTTATGAATAAGAATAATATGTAGGGATGTGATTCTTTGACTTAATCAATTTGATTCACAATTCACCAGTTGGTGAGTCAGTTTAAATGTGCAAAATTGAGGGTTGATTGCAATGAGGACCATTTAGACTTCACTTGCAAAAAGAGTGAAATAACCACATAATTTTAGCAGTGAGTCAGGACAACAGTGAGGACCATGTAGACTCAACATTCAGGTTTCATTGTTCTTTTTTGTTTTTTCTTCATCAGTTGACTGTCAATGGTCCAAATCATTGGTCTGAAGATGCATCTCAAAGCAATTTTACATTGTGCACCTTAAGAACGATTTTTCTGTTGGATCAATGCAATTCAGTTCGATCTGAGTCAATTATTTGATTACTTAGCAAAAAAAAAAGGTGCAATAATGTAGGCTATCGTTTATTTCTGAAATGCAAAAAAAATAAGACAACAGAATTACTTTAATATTATTTATTCCAAGAAAACTTGATTTGCATCATTGACCAAAATAGATGCAATTCTTCGCGTTGTGCTGGATCACTACAGCATTATTTGTTTTAAGAATTGCTAGTGGATCCATTCATAACATTTGATATTGATTCATTCTGTTTATCTCTTTTGGCAAATCAATGCAGTTGAATCAGCAGAATTTATAATTGATGTCGATGCAATGGATGAATCGTTACACTCCTAAATAATAAGAAACAAGAATATGACCATTGATCAATGTATTTCTGATGCACACTGAGCAGTGCCAAAATAACCTCTACAATGCCATATCTCTTCTTCTCTGGTGTATTCAAGGTGTTTGTGCACGCCAGGCTGGACAGGTGTGGACTGTGCAGACAATGTGAATGAGTGTGATTCTGGACCCTGTCTAAATGGAGCTCAGTGTCAGGAGTCAGATGTACCTGGGGAGTTTTCCTGCACCTGTCCCCCCTTCTTCAGCGGCCCCTTGTGCAACCAGCCTTATGACCCCTGCGACCCTCTCCACAATCCCTGCCTGCACAACTCCACCTGCCTGACACGCTCCAATGGAACAGCCTCCTGCAGATGCCCAGCTGGTGAGCGAAAACACACCGCCACGGCCTCACACAAACACAACGTTCTGTGCTTTATCCCACTTTTAAGAATATATTGCAGATTAGGTCACAAATCCATTCAGAATTTTGAAATTTGCCAAAATATAAAAAATAAATGTATAAAAAAGAAAATCATTATTTTGAGATGCACAATGAGATCCTCAACATTCACTGCAAAATACACATTCCATCCTCCCTCTTCTTTGCAATTGAATTGTTTTGACTTGCATATCTTAATATAAAAGCTGAACTGTTAAAAGAATGTATCATATCACATTACATTATGTGTCACATTATTTTGTTCATGATGATGCCCAGTTGGATAATTTGGTCAGTTCAGATTTCGTAGGGGAAAAAAAGTACTGCAGGGATTATGTAGATTCATATCACAGTTAAGTATGCACTGTTGGTTTTTCAGAAATGTAGAGGCTTTCCAAAAAGCTAGTGTAATAATAGATATAAAAAAAAAAAAGGGTGTTGATTTTTTTTTTCCTGTTTCTTTTGTCTTGTATCTGAGTTTTCTGTGTAGACAGTATGCATGTAAGACCTCTGAGGGGGGAAAAAGTTCTTCAATGCAACTGTAAGGAATTGAATTGTAAATGGCCCAGACAACACACCTACACACACACACGCACGCACACACACACGCACACAAACATCTCTCCTGCTCTCTTTTACACTGCTTTATCTTAGTTTGATTTCTCTCCAGAGAAATAACTCCTGCTGACTCTAAATAAAGAAGAGTAGATGAGCTCGGTGACAGGTGAGCTGGTTCTGGTTCAGATACCTTACAAGCATAATATGTACAGGACTGCATATTCGGTGAGTCTGTACTGTGTATTGCAAGCTCAAGTAATGATTAATTATACTATTACCAGCTGCTGTTTCAGATTGAAAGACACTCAAACTGTACATTGCACAAAATACACGCACAAGAATCATCATGCATTTTGCTCAATATTATGAATCATAAATTTTATTTTGCTAAAATACATGCTACATTATTTAAAAGCTTCATTATTCTGGCTACATCATATTATCCTAAAATGTATTTAGCAGCATTTAATATATTTGGCATGTAATTGCTATTCCTGATTAAGTCATTTTCTTCTTTTGCATAATGGTGTTTTTTCCCCCTCCTTCACTCATTTACTGTTAAAACAAGTTATTTGGGTAACTCCTTTATGAGCCACCCATCACCACTGCTACAGATAAACAGTCTCTAGCTTTTCACCCTTGCGTGTTACTACTTTCCAGGTTGTGGTCAAAGCAAATACAGGGCTAATAAGGCCAACCTGCTCATTGGTGGAGGTCACTGTTCCAGATTTGAATTTTAAATTTGATTATAAAAGTCAGAAGTCATCATGTTTCTGATATGCAGCCTGCAGGGCACAGTGGGAGAGTCTCTTGCTACTTGGACCAGTGTTTTCTGCTAATATTGACAAAAAATTGACACTATTTGCATTTTAGCAATAATTTATAACCAACAAGCCCTATTAGCAAAATATATTTTGTTTGCACTATCTTGAAATATATATTGAATACTGGCAATTAGAGTAACTGCTGTATCCTCAAGTTTTGCTGTGCTAGTTAAAGCTAGCAGGCATCGCTAACAAACCATTTATAAAAGACTGATACTTACCCAGATAATACTATTTTACTGTGATTCACCACATCTCACTGACAACCTGAATAATGATGTACAGTCTGCCTCATTTGCAATAAGAAAGTAGTAATCCAAAGTGCAAACAGAGCAAACAACCACTTCGGTTTATGCCTACACAATGCCCATACCATCAAGCTAACAAGGTCTAACTAAAAATACAACCTAACAACTCTTCAAATCAAATTAAATTATGTAGCAGATGCCAAAATGATGAACCAAAACAAAAATTATGTAAGGATGAGCCACTTAAAAATGTGCAGGTGAAATATCTGTCTCCACAGATTCTGCTGGCTAAGGAAACTCCCACAAGCTGTAATCTTCCAGGGCAGGATGCAAAGTAAAGTAAAAAAAAAAAAAAAAAAAAATAATTCA
>OMLF01011817.1:0-17941 GCA_900302615.1 Holocentrus rufus
ACTTTACTGGTTAAAGTGTAGCCCTGTTATTTATGTACAAAAAGCCACCTTGTGATAGTTCTTCATACACTGTTCTTTTTCAGTGAAGGCAGAGGCGTCAGCAATGGAGAAAGGCAGTCCAGCGAAAACAAAAGGTATAACTACTACTGGTTTTTAAAAATATTCAAAACACCATTTATAACTCTGGATTGGGTCATATATACAACACTATTGGACTACTGGATACACTGTTGCGTCATATTATTCACAAAGATACATGATGCTGTAGAATAATATAATATATTTTCTTAACAGATGAAAAACCAGAGGTTAAGGACCTGAGAAGCAACCCTCCAACCAAAGTCAAGCTGCCGCCTATCACCAAGCCCAGCCCTCCACCTGTCAAGGACAAACCGCACAAGGTTTTGCCTAAGTGAGTGATGTCAAAACATCTCTAATTTTCTCTCTCATTATTCATGGCCATGCATAACGGTTGACTTTCTGAATAATACCTTCCCCAAATCAAAAGGGACAACTGAGGCACTCAGAGTGAAACTTAGGCAGTTATTCAACTGCAAACTTCCTAATGAGAAAAGCAAAAGGTCTTTAGAAAATGTCAGGAACACTTTCTCCTCTTTCGTCTGGCACCGGGCGCAGAGTCTTTAGATGTTAATGGTTTTGGTTGGTGCGACTTGTTGCCATAGCGCCCTTAAAGAAGAATGCCAGGATGCCCGACCTTTAGTGGCGCAGTGGAAACTCTGGGATGAGTCAGATCAGGCCTAAACAGACGAGAGCAGCCCATTTCCTGTTTCCTGTGCAAATGCACACACACACATACACACACACACACACACACACACAAGACTGAGAAAACAAATAAAGCCCTGTCTTGAAGGGACTACTAATGGAGCAAAAGCCATTCTGACAAATTGTTTTCAAGCCAACATGTTTGGAAGGAAAAAAATTTCCAACTTCTTAAAGAATCATTCTTAATGTTTACAAAGGCTCCATCCTCTAGGCCTGTAAATCCAGGGTGATTATCATAAACCATGAGATTAAATCCATGTATTGGTACATTTATTGAAGTTGAGATGTTCTTCCTATGAAGTTGGCGTAATTTCTTGGGGTGTAAAGTGGAAACATTTGTCAGGCCAAAATGAGACACACAGAGAGGTTTCAAGCTGCAGGGTTCTGCATCTGCCACCATCGCCAAGAGTTTACTGTAAACCACATCCACATTCAGAGCAGCTTTTAACACACAACTTCAGAGTATGTAGGCCACCGTAAACTACCAACTGTGCAGAGCAACAGAAATGAAGATGGCAGGAGAGAGATTTAAAGAAATTATGATATTGTTTGTCCATTTCCTGTTTGTTTAAAGTGTGGTGAAACTGAAATTTCAGCACATTGCATTTCATGAAATCTTTACAATATTCCTTTTTCTAGAGCCAATGGTGATGCTGTTCCTGTCTTACCAAAACAACCAGAGGAGAAAGACTCTGACCAGTTCGATGGAGTGGACGTCTCCACCGAGAAGCTGAGCCATCCCACAGCGAACAGAGCCAAACCTCCACAGAGGAGACCACCATCTGCCGCGGTCACAGCTGCTCAAGTATGTCCACTATACTGACAGAATAACACTCTGAACACTTTTTGTCTGTTGCCATGCGTTTTACTGCTATATAGATCCAGGCAAAGTTGTAAGCCAAAACTGTGCTGTTTAAAGGGGAAATAATAACCTGCTAAACCACTCAGTGGTTGTGGTCGCCAGCATTCCTGCAGGTAACCTTTGCAACCTGAGATTATCACGATTAATAAGGAAACTAACTTGTTTGTCTTGTGCAATCCGGTCAGTCAAGAGTGCACACATTTTGGTCATTTACTGGAGGATGAAAAGTCCTCTCAGAATACATTTGGAAGTTACCTTGGAGACTTTTAGTTAGTGTGACATCATTCTTAAAGAAAAAGTATGCCCTTAAACACCTTACCACTGCTACAAAAACACCTGATGCATTTCATTTGCATTTTTGAGCCTGTTTTGTTTGGGGTTATATGATCAAACCATAGACACAGTGATGTTCTGTCTACATATTTCCAGCACAGATAGGAGTTTACTTGCAGAAAATTTTCCATCTAGTGAGTGTAGAGGGTAAACAGTTCAGAAATGTGGGCTGGGACCAGACCATTAACAGCTTTGTAGTGGATGCCAGTTTTGCCTCTGACAGTAGTCTCAATAGAACGAATTGCAATGAAACCACAAGATGTGTTTGAATAAGGGGCACGGCTGCAATCATAGACATGCAAACATAGAAAGTGTTTGATAGTTGGATCTCCAGCTGTAGTTTTATGCCAGAACTCCCAACTTTGATTCAAAGCAACAAGTCCACTCTCATTCTACAAGGAATGCCAAAAGGCATGCTGGGAATTGTGGAAAATTTCTAACTGAAGTAGAGGGCAGGTTGAGGGAAAGTGGGTACACCAGGTGTACTTCATTGCTTCACTGCAATTAAACTGGAAAGCATTCAACTTTTTTTTTTGTTCCTCATTCCTCCCTGCCTGGCCCAGAGACAAGCCTGGTTGATAAGTTGATGTGGTTGATATAGGGAGATAGTGGAGGTATGTTGAAAAGGATAATTCTTAACAGGGATCATCATTAAGGTCATGCTTGATGCTCATCTGCAGGCGCAGAGTGGCACCGACCACACGGAAGCAGAATTATCTCCAAAAATACCCCAGACAGAGAAATCACCTGGCTTACAAAAGGTTTGTGAAAAAATCAGGAAGTCTGCACACCAGAATTGCACGGCTCCCATAATATTATTTAATACCACCACATGTGACGTTTCAGTCGCAAGTCTTTCTTCAAACATGTTTGAAGAAGGACTTACGTTTCAGGCTTGTGCCTGAAACATATTATGGGAGCCATGCAATTCTGGTGTGCAGACTTTCTCATTTTTTCATTTTGATATTATCGATCTAGCCCCTAAATCTCAGATGTGTTTGGATGTGTGTGCTCTTTGTGCATATTTAAAACATTTTTCTCACTGACTTTCAAAGTGTTACTGTGAGCTATTTAGGATTTAATTCAGGAATTATAAACAGTGGCAATGTCAGATTTATTATATTTTGAGGCAGTAAGCATTGACATTTTTACATTTTAATTGAGTGAGTGAATTTAGTGGATAAAAGACAGGTGAAGTGAAACATTTTACATTATTTCATATTATTTAGCATTATTATGCCCATAGAATTTAATTTAAACTAAATGTTATTATGTTTGGTGAATGGCTAGATAAATCTCAGTCTTTCTTCTCCCTGTAATACACACTTTAGAAAAATCTAACTCCATCTACATAGGAAGAACTGTTTAATAGGCAGCCATAAAGGAATCATAAGTTTTGGGCAAAATAACAGAAGAAGCTTTATGTTTCTAAAGAATCAGCATCATTTTTCTGTCCAGAGAGTACCTTATAATTCCAAAACCACCTATATCATTGCAGGGTGCAGAAAACCTCACACCATCACCCTCCAAGCCTGATCATCTGCCCAGGACGCCTCCTCCTGCTCGACCAGTAGCACCCAAAGTCTTGGTGGATGGCAGAGCTGTGACCCACAAACAAGAGCTGTCTCTGGAAAGCCTGCAGGCTGAGATCAAGGAGCTGAGGATGGCTCTGGAGCTCCTGCAGACACAACATGAGTGAGTACAGTATGTTTGAAACCTGTACAACTGTTTATCTCAGAGACAGGTATCTGAAAATGATAGCTGCTCCATATTTCTGTTAAAATACACCTGTCTTATGCACCTAAATCACCAAGTGGGGCTCCAAAAGAGAAAAACATCCCATGTCCCCTAATTAAGATTCAGTAGATTTGCCCAGTTTGCCCAAATGAAATGCTAATTCTGGTAAAGACACCTCTCCACCCACAGGAAGTGATGAATGAAAATTCAGGCAGCAAACCATGACTAAATTGCATTAGACAGGAAACTGTTGTTGCACTGAACTGAAACTTGCAAGCCTGTTGCAGTTTTGGCCACTGCAGGTGTTTTGCCTTTGACAGCTGACAACTCATGACATCACAGATTGTGGTGTGGCTAGAAGTGCTTGAAAACCATTTATGGTCACACCACAGATAGCCGCAAAATCAATTTTCTGGGCCTACGTGTGGCACACATCTGATCATTTAAGAGGGGAAAAAAGCACGCCAACAGTGGATTTTTTACATCTGTGGGAAGTTCAGATAGTCTTGGTCAGTAAACATGATTTTACTGTGTGTACTTCTCTGACATCTGACTCATTTGAATTCTGGGTAATTGAAGTTACCTGCGGCTGCCATTTGGAGCCGCCAAAGTGCAATGCCTAGGGCTAAGAAAGTGAATTACTTAATTCAGTATTTGATAATGAGCTACATTTTATGCCAGCAATTATCTGGTGGGTGTATCATGCATGTTGGCCTCTTTAAACATGTCCATGTCCCTGACCTGTTGCCTTTGTTTTGTTGACTCCTAATCAGGCGAGACATGCAGGAAATGAAAGAAGAACTGATTCAAGAGAGAAGCAAACGAACAGCACTGCAGGTCAGAGAAATGTGTCTTAGGTTTTACATGCATTCATTACTGCTTAGTGCATCTTGCCACAACAAAGCAAAGTTGTGGTTCCCACGCTGAATAATGTGGTGTAACTGATTATCAACAAAACATCGTTCCCATACAGGAGGAGGTACATGGTTTGACGATGAAACATTAATCCCAGCTGACACTGTGACTGGCTTGGTTGCCTGAGAAGATGTCAGGCCCTTGAACTGCAAATTTACACAAGAAGAACATTTTCCTGACATGCAAGAGGGGAGAAAAAAGCTGAATGACTTCTCCTTTTGCAGACATACAAGCGCATTTGGTCGTTAGACCAAGCTAATCCTCCATCAGATTGGATGAACTGGATCCTCTAAAAGACTTTAAAATAAAATAATGTACTGTTTTGTACATATTGTAATGCTGGAGCAACACCGGGGCTGAGCTGGTTGTATTTTGTAGCAGTTAATGTCTCTCATTTATTTGTTTAAAGTAACTGTGTAGCTTTCCTTTTCTATTACTTTTGTCATATGTAGGTGTTTAATATTTGCAGAACCGAGGCCTCAGCAGACATGTAATAATATATACAGCTGTACATAAAATGAAATATTTTGGTGTCTTTTCAAAAGAATTAAAATCTAATTTTAAGATATCCAAGGGGGTACTATTTCCATCATTTTAAGAGGCAGAAAGAAAGGCTGACCTGCAGGTACATTTTTAGACATCGGACTGTAATAGCACATCAGCCCATTGGGGGTCGCTGTGTGTCTATTTTTGTACATAAATAAAAGCCCTCTGCTTCTCACTCAGTGCTGCACTAATGGAGCTGATCTGTTGTTAGCTCACATTAGAAAACAAACAAAACATAAAATTTCATTTAAGAGAGTAAATATGGGAAATGTAATATTTGAACAGTCAAAGATGGGTTAAAAAAACTGACCTTTTATGAACTAAACAAAAAAGTTGATCCCAGTTTCATTATCAAAATCCTTGAAGTTAATGTTAAAAATGTATCAAAAGCTAACAGGACCAAGGTTTGTTCTTATCTGTACTTTTGCAAAAAACTGCTGTTGTGTTGAAAGATTTCTTGTGTCAATGAGAAAAACTGACTCACTCTGAAACTCAAAACATAGTGACTCATCTCAATGGATATAGAGACTGTGGGAAGAGAATTAATGAGACATTCTTTGCGCCCTTCATTGAAAGAGCCGTTTTACTCGTGACCATATTTGGACCACATTATCTTCTGAATAAGTCATAAAGATTTCTGGTTTCTGGCCCGAGTGTTGGTGGTATGTTCTTGTCTTGGTGCACCAGTGTTGCCCGCTGCAGAGCACATCTGGATGACATCTGGATCTGATCAGGGAGAGGGGGCTTCTGCAACTGCCATGGGAACATACTATTTTTAAAAACTGTTGAATACTGGTTAGTGAGGGTATATTTCCTCTTGGACAAGGGTAATGTGAACTGAACAAAAGTAAACAAATTGTCAGTTGATATTGCAGAATTTACAGGATTAAAAGATGCATTACAAAGCTATACTGCATTTTGAAGACCCTGCAAAGCTGAATTTTGAGTGGATCATTAATCATAGTGACACTACAGGCACTCTTATAAATCACACTATTATATAACTTGTGAGAGTTTTTCCTAAGTAACTCTTAGAATAGACCCCCTTTTATGGGTCAAGCTGCTTTTTTTCGGAGGACAACACACTGCTGTGCACTGTAACAGGAGGAATTTATGACAAGTGAGATGGAACGTTTTGGAGAGCAGGGTGCTAAAAATGAAGGATGCTTGAGATCAGAGGTCACACCACTGTACAAAAAACAGATGAGTTAAAATTAGAAATAATGAAAGAGGAGCTGAACCGACAAAAAACAGTCTGCCTCTGTCAAAGAAAAGGGACGGACTGATGCAGCGTTAGATCAGACGCTTGACCTCTAGTAAAATAACAGCAAAGGTCCAGTATGTTGCCACTGTGATAGGGGTGGGAATATATTCATAATTGCTCAAAGGATTGTTTTCTGTCCGTAGAATCATATAATTTTTTTCAAAAATCCAAATTGGTTCACTTGCAAATTAGTTAATTATGCTAGTTTTCGGAATTTGTTGTGGTTCATTTAACAGTTTAAAACAGGAATTTTTGCAAAGGTTAAACAGCGTAAATGTAGCTGCAGGCTAGATGTAATTATTTATGAAGGGGTGTTTTCTCAAATCAGCCAGAGAACCGCAAATTACGGTCTTACCCCACGTATGATGTTCATCCTAGTGGAGATCTTTCCCACGCTGCGTTGTGGTGCTGGAGCATGGCTTGCGCTAAGTTGGAGTTTCCTCATACTGATGCTCTCTTGGTTTTATTGATGTATAACTTCGTAATTGCATAATTATCATGAGTCAAAAATATGTCACTCCTAATTACATGTGTTTCATGATTCCATCCTGCAAAATGAAAAGGACACTATTCGAAATACTGAATAGTTGGGTCTAGTAAAGCATATTGTGTCCTATGATTTCGAGGTACAGTAAACACCATTCATGAGAGGTTTATACAAATATGATTATATAGCTTCTTCAAAGAGTCCACATCATCAACGCCACTGATTTCTGAAAGCCCATAACCACATGAGAGGCTCAGCCAAGACCTCAACAGAGAAGACTTGACTGTGGGCTCCGTCTGAAAACAGACCAGGGCCCAAGGCAAACCTGAACTCGCTCTGCCTCTCCAGCACATTGTGTACTTTGAGGACGACTCAGACATCCAGCGGAAGTTCTTGGCCTTTCTCCTCTCCAAGCAAGGTCTTCCTCCCCACAAAGTTACCCCAGCCTCACGGCGCAAGGGCACCAGATTCAAGTTTCTGGCTCCCAGGTTGGCCAGACCAAAGAACATGGACAAAAACCAAACACTGATGAGTATATTCCCCCCCTTTTTGCATGGCTTTATTGAAGAGCCAAGACTTCATGCCTTAATATCACTAAATCACTGAGGACTGTCTTGTGAACATATCCAGTACAAACACCCAATTTGGGCAATTCATCAAGGAGTCTTTGTTGGCAGCCAAATAATATATCTTCAACTTTTTGTTTCAATTTCCCTTGAAAGAGAAAAGGAAATGAGTTTCACTCTGAGTTATACCAGTCTCTGTGTTATCAGGACATTTAAATCAGATTTTTCCTCTGTGACCCCAGGGTTGCGTCTAGTGGGGCTTTGTAAAAACATTTACTGTCACAGAGGGACTGTATTAGAGTTCCCAGACATTTTATTATAAAACTGGATCTCTATAACCTTTTAAGACACACAGGAGATACTGAGCAGGAAAAACAAATAACAAAGGATGACCTTTTTATTAATTATGCTGGTAAAATGAAGCTTCTCATGTCTTATTAAAATATATAAAAAGTATTTAATCCAGATTCTGAATCCATCGCCTAAAGGTACGGAGAAGAAGAGCTCTGTTGTATTAGGAAAAGAAACAACCATAAATTATTTCAATTTAATACTTTAAGTCTGTCATTTCCTTTGGTGGATTTATTTATGAAAACAGAGACACAAAGTGCACTGTATTCAAGCGAAAGAATCCAAATTTAAATGTCTTGACGTTATGTGTAAACTAACCCCATATATATTTTTTCGATACTATCTTGTTTAAGCAATGTCACCTCCTTTAAGAGGACTCCTGAGGGTGTTTTCCTGGAGAAATGACAAGAACTGTTTTGAGTTATCCCTTTGTAAACTCACTACTGATGAGGAGAAATGTCCTCATGGCAAACAGAGGGAACGACTCCCCATTGCGACAAACTTGGTCCTTATTTCTGCCTTCTGTATTTACATAATACAGTACATAAACTTACATTTTTGTGCTTTTTTTCATAAACCGCCATTCAGTCTTTTTTCCACTTCATCAGTTCTCACATTCATGCTGCCACTTTGTCACGTGGACAAAACAAGTCTTTCAGGCACCTTGTGGTTTCATTTCATTCAGTCGGATGAAGGCAACAAACGGCTACATAAGAAATGCGACATAACACTGATCAGCCCCGACACAAAGCATCAGAGCAAAGCATTTTAAATGTAGCACATCACTGTTGATCTGTTTACACACTATTGCTTTGTATCTAACAAATGTCCAAGTCTTAATAGTAGGCTTCAGGGACAGTGGGCCCACCTTAAGGTCTGAGTGTCACTGTCACCATGCTACGGTCAGCACCACATTTGGTCCCCATACAGAGGTCCCGTTATAGCCTCATTAGTAGTAATGCACTCTTCCAATAGTCCCAGTTCCTGTCCCCAGGATGTCAGGCTGGCCATTCCTCCAGATCTCACGTATAATCCGCTCCCTCTCCTCCAGACGCTGTGCCCGCTCCAGCTCCTCAGCTGAAGTAAATACATTCACGCTCAGTGTCCCATCTGATTGGCTGTGGTGATTCTCAATGGGGATCTCTGTGCTGGTCAAGGGAACGGGCGCCTCGACATCATCCCCTTCTTCATCTTCTTCGTCCTCGCTGTCGTCATCTTCGTCCTCCTGGCTAATGTCCTTTAAGCGTTTCTTCTCGGGCGTGGAGGAGGCGATGTGGGTGCGGGGTTTGCAGGAGATGCGGATGACCAGAAGGCAGAGTGTCAGCACCAGGCCAAAACACACCCCAATCACAAAATAAAGGCCAAAGCTCTCTGGGTTTGCTACAGGAAAGACAAATAATGACATAGACGGAAATTAGGTAAAACGTTCTGTTGTGACAGTGATGGTTTCCTATTGTTTTATGTTTAATACTTTCTTGGTTAGATAATGTTATATAGGCCACCAAAACAGATCAATGAATATATTGTGCAGAGTGTGACTGACCTTTGATGTGTGCATATGCAGCAATGCTGTTGCTCAGGAGATCCATCTCTTTTTTCTTCACATCCATGGTGAATGATGACTTGGCTTTTCTTTGCACCTAGAAAATTGCACAACATATGAAGTGACTAACAGCCCAACAATGATTACACATGCTCTAGTGTGCCAGTCAAGGCTGGACAGTTGGCCCAGATGACACAAGCACTCAACCAAAGCACTTGCAGGTGCTGCAAGTCTCTGCTCTTAGGAATGTTCCTGAAGTGTTTTACGACCACCCTGCCTCCAATGTCACATTCTGTGCAGCTCTTACGTGCCAAACCCACTGACCATAGCACTTCTTCATAGGCGTTGGGGTGGGTGGGATGAGGCCTCCAACTGTCAAACAAAAGCTCCTCTGTGTCTGGCTTCAACTGGGATCACCATAACGCATCCGGCACATGGCGCTCTGCCTATCCCACTCTCTCTGAACCATGACAGGCCTCTTTAAAGAGGTCAGATGTCAACTTTCCTAGTAGCCAACAAGGACGCCCTCCTGCATGATGAGATTACCACAACAACTGGTCAAACCCAGAGGAAAAGGCCAGTGCTCTGTTTACTTATTTTTGTTGTTTGGACTGTGTGTCCCTGTATGACATCCAGGATCATCTGAAATGACGCTCGTCTGAGTCCCTTCCTACTTGCTTCCTGTCAGTTTACGGGGCTCCATTGTGTTCTCAGCCGTTCCTTTGCCTGGTCATGACTCCGTAGATTTCCAAGGAAGTCTTCCCCTGTGGCGCCACAAATTGGATGAGATACAAGGACAGCGGGTTCTCTCTCACTTGCAGTCTGTTTTTTGTTTTCAATCAGTTATCTATAGGCGAGCCTCTATGTTACCTCCAGCTACCTCCTCACTCAGTAGCTTTTGTGTCCAGGAGAGTCAAGCTGTTTCTCATCTGAGGGAACATTAGTTGGATTTGCCTGCATGGAACACTATATCAGGGTCATGTGTCCCTGCTGAGTTTTTCTACATTGCCTCTATTAACCCACCAATCTCATGCCCTCATCCATCCAGCCCCCCTCGTCACACAGGCTTTTCCTGCGGACTCTGGCTTTTGCCCTCTCCTTTGTCATTGTTTTACCAATTCCCACCTTCCTGACTTGATGATATCACGGTGCTGCACACGGCTCAGGGACACATATGGGCATTGATAGCAACACCCACATGTGTCCCTGAATCCTTTCAGCATGTAAGAATTAGAGTTAGCACTTTGTGCTTAACATGTGCTTTGTGTTACAGCCTGCTGCGAAAAAAACATTTTGTTCAAATATAAAATATGACTGATTCCAAATGAGTCCCATTCTAACCTGTGCACATTGCTAAGCTGAACCACATGTCATTATGCCTCCACATGGATCATATGGCTATCCTCAAACTGCACAAACTACACATTTATGTTTTCATTTGCTTCAAAATTGCACCAACTGATAACTTCAGTCTCTGATTTCTATCATGTTGCAAATACCTCCATGACTTATGCAGCATTCATCACCCTTATCTGTTGATGCAGCATTCGCCAAAGTTCAAGCGTAACACCACACACATGTAAACCATATGTCGTAATGAATGAACTAGCATGAGTCGACATTATCCTGTAAAGCAGAGGTGGAAAGAAAGGAGGCTAAGCAGTAGAGATAAGGTACAAATCTTACCACAAATTGAATCTCTGGAAAGAGCTCCTTAGTCCCAGCTCATAGTGCGATGAGACGTTGGAGGTGGATGCTGAATGATGAGGCTTCTCTCGCTTTCTCTTTATCTCTCTCTTGTTTTGGATCAGTGCCTGGGGTCTTTGGTCCTCAGGCTACACAGTTCATTTGGCCACCCTTGGACAAGAGCAAACACACACACAGACATACACACACACACATACAGACGTCAGGCTACATTAGACCCAAACTCACTGAGGCGTTTGCAATGCAAACAATGACAGGCCTTTTGCAGTTGCCGCAGGATACACTGGGCAGAAAGAGACTGGAGGCAGGCTTTCAGCTTTGAGCAGCTCGACTGTGCTGTCTTGAATAAGTTCGAAGAATAGGTATTCTTTGAAACACAATGATATCTTTTGCTGCACCAATGAGGAAAGCGAGGAGGAAAGACCAGTGACATTTCAACACACACTTTAATATAACTGCATATGAAGTTTTCCTGGCACAGTGAAATAAATACCCTCAAAGTCCCCTCAACCACACCTCAAAACACAACAATACCCCCCAAAATGCTGCTGAGTGCCAGAATCACTTTCTTTCACCCAATAAAGCTGCAGGTCTGTATCTTGCTGCAAATTAGTTACATGCCAGGTGGGGCTAGAGGGCTGTGAAAAATGCTGCGCTGTGAAGTTTTCTAACTTTTCCCCTGTTTAGGAAAAAGCTGCCCTGCCAGCTTGAGTTGGTTTAGCAGAGCCTCTGTGCTTTCCAGTGCAGATTTTGATCTTGCTGACTCTTGGCAGATCCTATGTACACTACAGCGCCTGACTGGGAGAGCGCTCGGGGGCTAGTGACAGAGCAGTCACCATGGCAACTGTTTTCCAGGCCACCCCCTCGGTCCCCATGGGAGTGAGACGATGGGCCTTTTGTTCCTGGTCGCCACTGTAGGGATGAATCTACGCACTGTCTTCCTGTTGAGCTTCCTTCCTTCCTTTTCAATTATGGACAAGGTCACCTCCTCCCTCCTGCGGTGTGTAATCCCTCCCTGCTATTGGAATTTATTCATCACTATCCAAGCACAGCTAAAGAACACGGGCTTTCAATGAGATATTTTGTTTTTGTCTCAAGGGTAATAAAGCGAAAGGCTCGGATGACTACAGTTGTTCTCCAAGCCAAGGTCAAAATGAACGGTTGGACACCTAACTGACCGTTTCTCTCACTGGAATGTAGCGAACCTGAGCTTCGTCAGGACTCAGGCATCTGTTACTGGTGGTTAATGACAACTGGAGACCTGTTTAAAGCCTATCTAAACACTAATTATCCTGCCCTGTTGTTTTGTTGTGTTTTTGTTTTACCCCATGGAGGAAATTATTAACAGACCCTCTCCTCCCCAGCTATGTACAGTCCTATGACTCAACTTTCAGTCATTTTCTCCTAGTGACCCAATTTGCTTTTCTATTGCAGATGTTGCCCTGCTCTAACCCTACAAACTAGAACTCTTAAGGAGTCAAACAACAGCAAGGAGGGATTTGATCAATTGTTTTGTCCAAACATATCTTGTTTCAAGTTTGAGCTTCATGATAAATTAGTTGGAAAATATTTTGAAAGAAAACAACAGTCCGCCCATTTGGGGTAGTGACATAATCTGCCAATAATAATGTTATTGATTTAAAAAGTTGGCATTTTGATGGGACCAAGCCAACCTCTAACTAATAATACTTGTCCATCAAAATAGACAAGAGTCTAGCTACAAAAACAAAGAAAACAAAGAAACAAACTTTTGACTGTGGCTAAATTGAGTGCTGAAAGCATTCATAAAAATTGTTTTATGATAGGAACGGAAATAACTTCAAAGAAGCGCAAATCAGAGTGCCAGGTGTCAATATGTGAGAAACAAACCAGTGGGTTTCAACAAAAAATGATTCCAAAATGATTTCTGGAAATGTGCAATTTACAAATTTTTATACAAGCTATCCCGTGATATTGGCTGTCCTCTAGAAGGGAAAAAGTGAGGATGTCCAGGTTATCTTAAGAGCTGGAATTAAGGCTGAAAGACAGCTGGAATGAATATTTCCACTGATCTGACAGCTTTTTCATACATAGTAAGCAAAACATGCCACAGCTGCACAGCATGTGTCTTCATGACAGCTCTTGACTACTGTGACGTTAATGTTTAATCCTACTCTTTTGTCCCTTCCAGTTTATCTTTTGCTCTTTCCTGACCTCAAATCCTGAGGTCAAGCAATCTGTCCAGACATCCTCTTCCTGCATCTTCGTGCTGTGTTGACTCTTAAATAATCAATGGGTCCGACCTGGCATGATTTAAATTGTGTGGGAAAAGTATGTCTAAATCTCTTTATATTCAATTGTACTAGATAAACAGAACGTCAAAAGGCAATGCCAATGACAAATGATGGAGCTTAGCAATCCCAGAAGTCACCCCAGGCTCTTTGAGTCAATGATGAGTTATTTATGTACGACCAGAGCAGAAAATGTGTTCTTGCTGAAGCTAACATAAACACAGTATGGTGTCATCTGGTCTGAGAAGAGGTCGGATACTATTTCTGACTGAGTATTGTTTGCTTTGGTTTGGATGAAGGAGCCGAGTGGAAGAAAAACCCCAAACTATCATGTTGTGTGATATTTCTGTTGTCATCCACTTGAAGAAGACCACAATGGCCCTTCCTTCCCACAAGACCTGTCCCTTTCCGCAAGGACAGTCTTAGACCAAAGTCCAAGCCAACGCCTTCCTTTCAGTTAAGAGCAGCATAATGTCCATTGTCTGAGATAGGCATGTTGTTATAAGTAAATAACAAAGAGTGATTGAGCTGTCTACTGTCTATATAGATGGTAATTGGGTGATTTATCAGTTGCGTACTGACTGACAGATTTCCAAAGCAAAAGTTACCACTGTTTGTCATCGAACAGAAGCCCTTTTCCCTTGATACTTGCAATTCACCAGTAATAAACGTTTCATAAACCATGCAACCGCAGAACTTCTCTTCCACGATGAAGAAATCACAGTCATAACCCTTGAGTGGAATTTATTCAGGGAGTCAAGCCATATTTGAATTATAGAATGAAGATGAAAAAGTTAGATTACACAAGGGAGCAAGTCGGCCTCATTTCCTCATTATAATGACACACGTTGAACCACAGAGGGACAGAAATATTTTTGATACCTAGCATTTCTGTGCGGCCACAAGAATCCCTGGCACAATGGTTGGTCCTTCTGTGGTTCGCCTGGGATGGGGTTTCAGAGGATGAAAATAGACAGATTTGATTTTAATCACGTTTCATTGTTTTTAAAGACAAATCTGCCCACAGGCTTTGGTGAGGGAGATCACACAGGATGTCAGTAGAAATGAGAAGCTTTTATAGCATGCATTAACTTTGCCCTTGGTAATGTTCATTAAAAAGTTCCTTCTTTGATTTTTTGGCTGCTACTTGGAAAAAAAAACAGTCTGTATTTAATAATGTATGGCATCAAACAAACCAATCTGGGTAATTTATTCACTATTTTAAGCTTGTGGAGTTCATTCTAAAACTCAGCATGTTCGCCTTGGATAAATATACTAAATTAGAACAAGGTCTTGGCAGAGTCATTCTTCAAAAATTCCTTCTGTGACATTCTCTCAGTAGCTAAATAAAAGGTTAATAGCTGCTTCCAAACTCCCAAGTGCTTGTAACTCTAAGGAATCTGAATCTGTATCACAGAAGTATGTTTAGGATGTCTTTCCAACTTCAACATTTTAATTTGAAAGGGCCCTTTAAGCAGTTTACCATGTACCTGTAATCAAGCCAGAGAATGGTCGCCAAGGCTTGTAGCCAACAGAGATCACCTGACCACCAACTCAGCCTGTACACAGCCAAAGAGAGAGAAACTTGATGGAACTTCAAGCTCTCCCCAAAAACCACAGAGGTCCAAGCAGTTACTTTCCACTCGATAAACACGGACACATTGTCCAAACCGACTTCTCTGTTCATGGTGTCTGTGAAAGCATTCATGGGGGTGCACAAGGTGAAGGCAGTTTCTCATGTAAAACACATCTAGCTTTCTTGCTATCCATGAAGCTTTGCAAAGGACATTTTTGGAGAAAGAAAGAGAGCATTTCTTCCTTGTTACTCTTGACATGAGATCTTGGGCATCAAGCTGTGCAAACTGTTAGTGCTGTTTCCCTTTTGTCAAAAGCTGCCGGAGTGCCTGACTGAGAGCGGAGTTGTTGCATTTGGAAACCGGTCAGACATGTGGTTGCCATCAGGGCAGGGACACGGTGCACCAGGTGAAATTGACCCCACAGCAGACCTGGGTCAAGTAGTAGTTGCTGATACTTATGGTTTGTTTTATCCTCCTTTAGTGACAGATCAGTGGGGTATGCTTCTAAAAATGTGATGAACTCATCAATTTTTTGAGAGGCATTTAAAAAAAAAAAATTTCTGTGATTATTCTGTGCTAAATTGTCCTTTTTTGATAAACCGCACTCATCTAACACTCCAGACAGGTGAAAAAACAAACATTTCATATTTGTAAGTAATATTTGACTCAGGAATGTACTTGAGCGTGCTGCCAGCTGCAAGGACAGAAAACTCCAGTCAGTGCAAGGTTTAAACTTGCCCAACTTTTATTGAGTTTTCTCTTCAATATGTCTTGACTAGAAGCAATTGTGATCTAATCCTGTGCTGCTTAGGCAGTATTTGACATTTTTGTTCCATTAGGTGATTCAATCTTATCCAAACTCCTATTCTTGCAGATTTTTTTTTAGTGCTTGATATCTATCTGAAAGAAAGCTTTGTTTTTCATGTGTTGATGTATTTGGCTTTGAGCATGTACTTTATTTGACAGAGACTCAATGAACAACAGGTTTTGCTCGCTGCAGCCTTCAAGGACAAAAACAACCCCATGAGTATACACAAAACATTCAAAATCAAATCAGCCAGGCATTCTCCGCCAGCTATTTGGTTTTTAAACGTTACACTTCTCAAAGAGGGAGGGGTTACGATTTCAACATGACCGGGTATGCCAACTTGACGCCAGCTTGGCTCAAACAGGGCCTTCATGCTTTTAGCAGTGTGTAACTGCAACCAGTGCTGAAACGAAACGGGTATCTTTGTGTCATAAAAAGTGAACCACAGTGCACTACTTGTCCTGTGAAGAGCATATTTTGTGGGCTATGGTAGGTAATGGAAGGGTAATGGAGATATGGGACTGAGCTGGTGGGTTAGGGCAAGTGGTTAATAGTGCCCAGATGTGTTCGTGATGGGAGGCAGAGACAGGCTGCTTTGCTGTGTTAATCAAGAGGAATTATCCTATGTACCATCTTCACGCTAACTTCATCTTCATCTTCACGCTGACATATCATAAAAGATCTCCTTTCTCTCTATTCAAGCTAATAAAATGTTGCCTATGGCTTTGGGGAGCCAAATTAGAACCACAAATGTGTGTGTGTGTGTTTGTTTGTTGAAAGTTACTTTGTTTTGAAAATTAGTTTGTGCGTGTGCCTCTGTGCTGAAATTCGAGTTGTTGTATATGTGTGTGTGTGTGTATGTGTGTCTGAACATGCTTGTCTGTGTGTTGACAGTTATTACTTTGTGTGTGTCCCGGTAGGTCGAAATTGATTTTATGTTTGTGCATGTGTTAACTTTCCTCTGAGCAGCCATGTGATTCTGTAAACCACAGCAAGCCTCAGATGATCCTGACCTCCAAGCACCAAAAATAGAGCCATGATCTCAGCCTTCTGATTGATCTGGGCCAGCATCCAAGAGCCGGCCAGCACCACATACTGTAGTCATTACATGGACCCTACAGATTACACTATGACACAAAACACGTGTTCACCCTCTCCATGTTTGGGAGGGTAGCATTTGGGCCTGTCCCTCTCACCAGCGTGGTGTGGCTCCATCAAACATCTATGACAAACATATTTGTGATTGTTGCGACATGGATGAAGTTTTTGTGTAAGCGAAGGCTTTTGTCTTGTCAAACTCAATAATGTAAATGTTTTATTGGCCTCTCAGATTTCAGCTCATTAAAGGGACTTTAAGTACTCTGTGGCTGACCTCTCCTGACAACCAATAAGAATTACAAATCTGACAGATCCCCCAGAACCCTCCTGCTCCCTTGAATTATGTTGGCCTAAAGTAAAGTCACATTTTTGCAATAGAATCAAGTAAACTAACTAGGTAGAGCAAGGGGAGCCAGAAATGAAGAAATAAAAGATCATGTTGCCAAATTCTGTAATAATAATACTGCTTTGTCATTTGCTTTTCTGGCTTGGTTGTTACTCCATCCTCCATTGTTGAGCAGTTTACAATGTGTGTAGGTAGGTGGGATTGGGAGTATGTTGAAACTACAGTAAGCAGGGAGTATTTACTCCAAAATAAGAAAGCCTACGTGCAAGAAAGTGAGCTTTGTAAGTCAGAAATCCCAGCATTTGAAGTTATCGATCAGTCACCGATTTTGGTGTCTTATGGGGCAGTAAAATATCCTACAAATGTTGATTTGATAAGATAAAGACATACATTTTTTTATTGCTGAGGCTCCTGATCAGTGTAATCAGTCATACTTTGTCTAGACTGTAACTATATCGAGCCTTGCTTACGTCCAGACCTGAGTCAAATCCTGTTTACCAATGCTGTTTATTTTAAACTGCATGGAGTACCACATGGGTGGGGTTTATTATATTAAGACAATGGAGATACTGACATGTCAGGTCAGCTTTCAGTCTCAGAAAAATCTATCAAAATAGCTGTAACTGTGTGTGTGTGTGTGTGTGTGTGTGTATACATACATATATATATATATATATATATATATACATACATACATACATACATACATACATACATACACACACACACACACACAGTGATGAGC
>OMLF01011817.1:25334-56285 GCA_900302615.1 Holocentrus rufus
GCCGAGGGGAGAGGGGTGAGATTACATAAACATCTCGGCACCTTGGCAACGGGACAACGCTCTCCTTACCTCTTCTCCAACTCCTCCGCTCTCTCTCCCTCCCTCCCTCGCTCCTTCCTCCTCACTTCTTGACACTCGATGCCAAAAGCCCTCAAGACCCCTATTATCAGGATCCGAGCACATTAGCTGCACCTCTCACATTCCTCTTGCTCAGCATGTCGTGATGATAATACTGACATCAGGTGAGGTGCTATTAAATGTTCAAATTAAAAGAGGGAGGCTCAGCTGTTTCAAACTGTGGAGGAGTATTCATTGGAAAATATAAATTAGAGTCAACAAGGTTTCAATTTTAAAGGAACCGTCCACCCAAAATATAAAAAATACTACTTTTGCACTTATCCATGGTGCAATCTATCAGTCCAGAAGAACACAAGGAAACTGGATCTATCTACCTTTAATGAATACAAATTGGAGGCGGATAGATACAGTTTGCCAATGTTCTTTGGCAGGAAATAGTTCCCAATGAAACTTTTTGCCCCAAAGGTTTGTGGATTATGACAGGTATCGATGTCGTTGTTTTTGGACAGAGCTGTTGCTGTTGACTTTTTCCACATATAAATTTTAAACTTCCACAGAACAATTCCCATCAAGCCCTGATTTGTTGGGTTGCTGGGGAACAGGGAAGATCTCAGCGCACTGGAGATTTCACCAAATTACACAGAAACTATCTGGATGGATAGATTGCACCAGGAGTAAATGGGAAAATATCTTTTTATTTTTATTTTGGGTGAACTGTTCCTTTAAGGGGATGTCAGAACGCCATTGGCACTACTTGGGACACTACTTGGTGTTCTTGTTGGTTGCTTGTTGTGTTGTTGATATGAGAACAATCCATGACTGTCCCAATCAATGTCAGTTATTCTGGATCTGCTCTAAAATGTACTGTAAAATTTATGGAGCTCGAAAACATTACATCAGTGGAAATTTTGGTATATTCACCCTATAATTTTAAAACCTATATTGAGGACTAGCATTTCACTGAAACAAAGTTCCCAAAGTTCCCATTGCTGAAGAAATGCACATCTCAGCAACATCACACAAGTCAACAAAACATATTTTGTAAGACACCAAAATTGCAATTAAAGGAACAGTTCACCCAAAATACAAAAAATAGATTATTTTTTTCCCCCACTTAACTCTGTAGTTTCCTGCCGAAGAACACCAGCACACTGTATCTATCCGCCCCTAATTTGAAGTTAGTCTGGACAGACATATGCAGTTTGGTGGTCCTGTCCCTTTAAGATGACTGTTTTTACAAACATATTTCAATTTGCATGCTCAAGAATAGCTCTTTGTGTATGTAAGTGTGCGCTACATGAATGTGTATTACAATGCACTTCTGTGTTTGCGTGTGTGGAAACTATGTGACTGGCAAGCTTCCTCTGACAGCCCTGAAGTGTTGGATATAAAGGGAGAGCCCTGGAGGACTTCACTATGTGCCATTATCAGCTTGTAATCGGTCCCGAGCAACTCAATGATTAACAGCCAATCATATCAAGTCACTGTCAAACTGAGGGATAATGATCAGCTGCAGTCTGAGATAATGAATAAAACTTACACTATTGTCCAGCACCACTCCCAGCAACACCAAAATACCCGTCTGTCTACACATAAGGTATAATGACAGCCTTTCTTTTATGAAGGACAGTAAAAGAAGAAAAACATAGGGTCAAATACTTAGGCAGGGATAAGCATGAACAAACACTGTACTGTGTTTAAGGCCTCCATCATAGAAAACTGAAGCTGGGTTACTGAACTGCTGGTTTCTATTTCAAGCTGGAGAGCGGAAACATCGGAGCTGTTTGAAATCAGCCCGTTATCCACTGCATCAGTCAGAGATCACCAGCAAAAACAAAGAAACATTTCAAAAGCATTACAGAAAAGGACCATTGTGTCTAGACATCGACCAACTGGTCACAGGTAGATGAAAGACTTGATTCGTGCATGATTCAGGTCTTGTGTGCATGTGTGTGTTGTGGTCATCCAGGCTGACTTATGTTCTTCTTGTAAAGCCTTATGAAAATACAGGAGGTATTCAGAATGCTCAGACGAGGAGTCAGCTTCAAAATATTCATAACTTTCAGTGCAAAGGTCTAATTTTTGACATTACATATTCCACATAGAATCTTTCTTTTCGGTAGCTATCTTGGACTTCGCTGAAATGAAAAGTTGAGCTGCCAGGGGGGCGGATTTTCAGCCAGCATGTCTCAAAGATTATAAGTGAGTTTTTACAGGACAGCGCAGAGTATTATGGGGCATAACCACAGCCGCTAACACTTGCACAGTATAGCATTTGAGGCTGACACTAAAAACATCAAGAGTAGCTATTTTGGTTTGATAAAGGCATCAGTCCCAAAGCAAGCTGGAGCCAGTTAGATGAGGAGGGAGACAGAGAGAGAGAGAGAAGACAGACAGCAGCTGTAAACTGTCAAAGCGATAGTGTCACCACATTTAATAATCTGTTTCTTTGTCATCCAGCCAAGTTATAACCCCACCTCAACCCTTGACCTGGCTTCCAATCCGGCATTGCCTCCTCGTTAGCTCCAGCTCGGCAAAACACGCAATTTCCAAACATTTGACGGATGAACTTTAAAGACAAATAGCGATACAACGACAGCGGGAGCATTGTGTTAATTGGTCATGAAGAGAAAACAGGGAGGAAAAGAAAAATGGACAAGACCTCGGATTCCAGCGCTGACCTGTTGCATATTCTGCCTCGACAATTTAGCTGATTTAATTAACTTCACATAACACCAAGTTCATGCTGGGGCAGTTCGCCATTATCTTGACATACAAGTGTATTCATCTTGTAAGTCTAACATAAACTTTCCATCTGTGACACTGATGACTGAACTCAAAGGTCAGTAACTGAAAATGACTACCCTCAGCCTCCCACATAGAAACCCACCAAGACCCAGAATCTGTACTGCGGATACAGCTAGCTCTGCAAAAAAATGTTTTTGCATTTTTGCAGTTTTAACAAATCATGAGTTAGTAAGTGGGTGACAAATAAACAGCACAAAATGTCTTAGTAAGGACCATCACAAGCCACCAGAGCAGCTTCAGTGCACCTTGGCACAGATTCTCCGAGTCTCTGGAGCTGGAGGCATAAACACCATTCTTCCAAGATATACTGTACATAGACAGGGATATTACAGTGCATAAACCTTTCATTACAAAGACAAATGCACATTTGAGAGTTCAGTGGTGCAAAACCCATAAGCACTGGTCGACAGAGAAGTGACCTGGTCAGATGAGTCATCCTTCACCATATTCTCCACAAGAATGCATGTGTAGCGAACTCTAAGAGAACAGGACAGGCCTGAATGCTGTACCCCTTCAGTGTCCAGGGGGGTCCGAGGGGGTCCGCTGGCTCTGTTATGCTGTGGAGGGCATTTACCCGGCATGGTTGGGTCCTTTTGTCCCCTTAGAGAAAAGGCTCACTGCACATCAATACAAAGTTGCTATAACATCCACACCATAGTTGCTGGCAAAACATAAACATAAAAATAACCAAAACATTTGCCATAGTCAAAAATAAACCCCACTTGTATACAGAAGTACCAAAATGAATGGAAAAACATGCATGATTACAATCCATATTGTAAGTAACTTGTTTTCATTTTGTTGTTTTTAAAGATTATGAACTTTCATAATCATACATTCATGGTCCTTACAGTGTTTTGCCGGTAGTCTGTTTAACTTTAAGACCCTGTGCCCAAACTCCACGCCAAGGACGGTGTCACAATCATCAACCCTTATCATCAAAGGATTTCCAGGCTGATAGAGCGCCTGGAAATCCTGTCAACAAGTTCTCTGAAGAGAAGTTACAATTTCTTGTTGGAAAAAAACAGAACACCCTTGTGTGGCTCGCCCAATTAAAGAGTCTTTTGTTTAACGGCAAATAATGACGCTTCTCGTGGCTCTGGCCCACAGGAAAACGTAGCATCAATTCACTCTGGCAGCCGCCTGAAGGCCGTGATGGTCTTGTGATAATGCTGAGCTAATGGCACAAACAGATTCCCATTGACTTGGGCTCCGTCTGTCTTGCAGGGAGAGAGAAACAGGGGTTTTTCCGGATTGCGATGCATACAAGGAGGTCAAACAGTTCATTTAGAAGCAGTCTACCATAGAAGGGAAAAAATAGGGCAGGGAGACTTTAAAATGTCTGACCAACATGCAAACAGACAATATTTCTACCCTTCTTCACCCTGTCAGTCTCTCTCTCTGGCCAGTTATTACCCCATTGGGACTCAACCTGCCAATCAGGTGCCAAATAAATCCACAAGACCCCTCCCTGAGCTTGTCCATGCCTCAGCGATACACTTCCTGGATTCGCTGGTGTCCCAAAGGATGTTGGGCCTCACAGGCATCCCATTTATGAGAACACAGCCACCCCTAGCCTTGTCTACACTGCAAATACACAGAGAGAGAAGAACAGATAGACTTGTAGAATGCAGGACTTGAACTATCCCACAGATATGAACTAAAAATACAAGCTTGCCGCAATATTCTCCTCTGTGAATGTTATTTATGTCTGTCCTGAGAACATGTTCAAATGAAAGCAGAGATGTGGGGTAGGTCTGATTTCTGCAGAAACCACAAACAATTGTATAGTAGTGGAAACACAGCACTCATGAAAGCCTCCTGCATAATAACATAGAAACTCGCATCAATAATATGTCAACAAACAATCGACTTTCCACTCATCCTTTTCCCACAGCTAAGGGTCCAGAAGTGACCGGGTTGGTTTTGGAGAGTAGGGGATAAATATTAAGATACCACACACCAGCGTGCACAGTGCATAAATGCTTTGCAGAGTGAAATGGCTTGGAAACAATTGGTGTTGAAAAATCCATTTCCAGGTCGGAAGACGAAAGTGAGTGTGTGCATGTGTGCGGGGGTGTGTGTGTATGTGAGAGAGAGAGAGGGAGAGAGAGAGAGAGAGAGAGACAGAGAGAGAGAATGCGAGGGAGCTTTTCAGTGTATGTGTATGTGCATGTGTGTGTATACTGTACATTTATATACATCTGCAATTATCTATGTGCATCCAAGAAATTGTGTGTGTGGGCGAACGTATATATGTGTGTGTGTGTGTGTGTGTATGTCTGCAGCCTTGTCTCCCTCTCATTAAGGTGGAGCCTGGAGGAGTGTGCTAGAGGAGTATAATCAGGATAATAACAAGGTTGCGCACACAGCTGCTGATGGGGACTGGAGACTGGAGCCAGGTTGTCAGCCAACACCGCTGCGCGCTGAACTGCAGGTTAGCACCCGGTTTGCTCGACAGCACATTTTAGGAGCAGGACCCAACATGCCAGGAGACAGGAGAGAAAGGGCAGACTTTAGGTTGGATGGGGCAGTGTGCCTGTGCAAAGATCCACACAGTTTTTATATTCGTAGTCCTAATAGCACTGCAAAAAATGTACATCTTGACAAGTCATTTAATCTTCTATTCAGTGTTAATATTTTGTTTTTCTTAAAAAAAAAAAAAGGTGTGGGTACTTGTTTTCCAGTTCCGTTGATTCAAGAAAATTCTGGAAAAAGTTTATTAGCATTAGCAGAATTAGTATGGCAAAATAGCATTTTTTACTTGTTTTAAGTAAAGAAAAAAAACAAGATTCAACACTTAATATGAGACTAAATGACTTGGTAAGATGTAGATGTTTTTTTGGCAGTGTGCAAACTGGAAGCAGCACATGTGCACATGCACCCACCTCTTGGTACATACCACTCACTTTTTGCCTCTGAATCATTCGGGCATGCACTTCCTGCTTGCCCCCACTGCAGAAGCTTAAGCCCCATGTAATCGTTCAACACCATTGCACTTCCCTTCCTCTGTCCCTCCATCCTGTTATCCCCTCTGCTGAGAACTGTTGACTCATGGCTGACTAAATCAACAGTTCTGAGCTACAGGCATCCATCTGGACTGTGGTCACTGCTGTGGCCTGCTGGTCATTTACCTCTTTACCGGAACAACCCCTGCAGATATAGTCAACAGACACTGACACTTGTGATAACAAGCTGCACTGGTTTTCATTGGAAAATGAGTGCCCGGACACCCTCACACAGCCAGTGGAGCAAAGTGATGTCAAACATAGGCGAACAGCTTGCAGTTGTACCAGTACAAGTTTGTCACAGGATCTGTTCTCGATAATTTCGATAAACAAATGTCTTTCCTCATTAACTTCTCAGAGAACTTCTTTGGTTTGCAGATGGAGACTCATAAAAAATTTGGAGTCGGACTTTAGTTTCTTTGAACTGAGATAAAAGTGTGATAGGGGATTAATGTGGTTGAACGCCATTAGCTCCATATCAGATGCACAGCAATCGCAAGTGTTCACATCCTCATCAATCAACACCTTGTCCTGATCTTCGTGCATGTACTCACACCTCTCAAGCCTACTTTAATAACTAAAGGACTTAATGATTTACTCCACCCCATGAAGTCCTGCAGCAGGAGCTGACATGCACAGGGGGGATCTCACCTGTGCACAGTCAGCGCATATCAAAGAATTCTTCTACTACAAGCTGTTTCCTTCAGGTGTGACCAAGAACAGATAGTTCCCTCTCATTACTGTCAATCAAAACATAGAGCTACTGAGTTCATGGAACATTTGATACGTTGTGTTCACAACACGACAGTGTGTTTGTAACACACACAGATGGCCCGAGTTGCTTAAATTTACTTTGTCAGGCTATATATTTTAGAAATGTATCTTCAAGCTTAACTTTGTATCTCAGTGATTTAAATCATCTACAGTTTACTCGGTGCAAAGCCCTGTGACTTGAAATAAATTTTTTTCACAGCAGAGGTAGTACATGCAGCCAAATCATTAGATATATGAATCACACTGACCCTCTCAGGGGAATGCACACACAGCCTTTTTTTAAAATGTATTTATTTTTTATTAAGGCTCTCCTATAGCATACATAATATGTCAATGCCTGAAAGTAGAGGGAGTACATTACATTAGACCTGCTGATATGGATGTGTGTTTCTGTGAACATGCATGTATGTTTGTGAGTTTGTGCGTATTTGTGAGTTGTGAGTTGTGTTGTGTTGAGTTGTGAGTTGCATATGTGTATGCATGCAACATATGCGTGAGTATCCTGTATTGCATTTTTCAGCTCTCCCTTGACAGGGGAATGCAAAACATGACTCCCTTGGAGTGGAAACCATCTGCCTCACTTGTAATCAGCTTGTGCAGTGTCAGGGTGTTTACATTGAGGCTGCATAGTTTGAAAAAAAAAACCCTGCAAGACTTCATAAATCAGTTTCCTGAGTGAGACCCCAGTGTCCCTGCGGCCCAAAAATAGTATGATGCTTATCACCGATGAAGTCATGATCTGTCCTCTGAGAATCAGCCAAAAAGCTTTGCTCAGAAAGAGAAGCTGTACAGTTTACTGCTACTTCTAACTGCTGTGGTCTCTGATACATGCAATATCATTCACATGTCATTGAATTTGGGACTGTGCATCTCATATAAATAAATGGGCAGGTAAATTTTAAAAGGTTGATGAAGGCTGCTGGCCTGCCAATGCACTGGTCTGTTATCTTCACACCATGACGCTAATGGCATTCACTGAAGCTCTATCCCAGGAAATCTCCCTTTTTGCTTCACTGGGTGAAACGTAATAAACATCTCCCCTTACAGAATTAAATTCCACAGCTGCAGCTGTCACCACCAACTACAAAGCAATGGGGGGGAAGCTATGGGATGCATATGTGGTCCCCTCATTCTACATGGTTTACCTTTGTAACAGCACGTAGTCCGCTCCATCCCATTTAGACCAGATTTTTTTCCTGGGTCCAATGCAGGGAGCTATAGCACTGCAAATAGATGCCACAAACACAGGAAATTAAATGGATGTACTGAAATTTATTTCTAGACAAAGTCCATAAATACTGACTGTACACTGAATGTTCCTCTATTGACGTTTTCAAGCCAAACAGTTCTGTCTGATCAGGTTTCTGAAGTTTTAAAGACCTATAACACTTTTCTTTTTCAGCCTTTATTTATTCCAAAGAAAAAAAAAGCAAAGCTATACAGCCTAAAATGGATGTTTCATAAAATTTTTGGAAAGAATTCTAAGTTGCACAACCCGGTGAACACTGGCAGGCCATACTGTAGAGCACACTTTCCTCAACTTGAAAATGCTCTCCCCTGTTACAGGCCCGAAAAATGTTTCTTATACAAACTTAGGTGTGTCTGATTGACACAAATGTGTTTTTCAGCATGCTGAGGTCAGGCTGACTCATCGACACATCATATTCACCAGATAGGAATAGAATCAGCAGCTCTGATTGGCTGGTCATCACAGGGGGGGTAATGTTTAGCCAGGAGGCTCAGCGAGGCCCAGACCTGCAATCTGGAGATGCAGAGCGCTGAGTTCACCCCAGGACACAGGAGCGAAGAAAATAAACTATTACAAGCTCACAAACTATTCATTGGAAGCGCTGGCCAGTTTGTGTGTGGGCATGTGTGTAGTGCAGGAAAGAAAGTACAGCTTGAACTCTAAACCACGGGTGGTTATGCCATTTTTTTTACATATATTTTGGAGCATAAACACAGCTGACACTTTGTCAAGGAGCGAGGAAAAAAATTCACCAATCTGCCAGCGCACCCTTGACTCTGGATGAGCTCCAAGTATAAACAAGCTGAATGAGGGATGCACAAATATACAGAGTGAAATACAATGTTAGCAGGGACTATTTGCACCTAGATAGGTACACAAGTACAGACAAGCACAAGCACACACGTAGCTACAAACTATTCCTCCGACCTTTGAAATGGTATATGTCTGAGAGACACTTGACCTCTGTGTTATTTCTTCTCTCTTCAACGCTCCCTGGACAGACAGAAGGTGGATCAGGTAGTCCACCTTCTGTCTGAAGGTCTTCGAGCCTGCCTGAACCCAAGCTCCTGTGACCTCCAGCTGTTCCTCAAGTATTTGGAATAAAGGCCTCTGTTCCTTAACCCGGTGCTGAAGAGGAGCGAAGGACGATGAAGGAGGAGTGCGATAGGGGCCTAATAAATAACAGAGAGACCTGCTACTGCCTTTAAAGCCTGTTTTACAGTATGGAGCTCCTATTTCTGAAGCAAAAATGTAATCTGGGCTTTGGCGTCAGCTCTGCAAAGCATTTCCACAGATGGGAGAGGAGAGCAGAGGTTATACTGTTGTGGCAAAAAGCAGAAGTCAAACTTTCTTTAGTGCTCTTTGGAGAGTGCTCAGGCGTTTCAATTTCTATTTCACTTGAGGTATTGAATTGCAGTGCTGCCTCCTCGTTGTACTTTGCTGCCGAAGTTGATGACAAATTGTTTTTGTTTACGGCGTGGCTTACACCCTTTTTCACCCGATCAAATTGCTGATTAAAACTTTAAAGTGATTGTGTCCAAGTCAAACAAAGAAAAAAGGGGCACTGGAGGGTTTGAAATGTTCCCAGAGCTGAATTCAATTAAGACAGGAAGAGATGCTATCTCTGCAATATTCGGGCTTCTGAAACTGTTCCCTTATCCATGTTAGTTCAGGGTTCTTAACGCAGAACCGTCTACGTCACTGACAGGGAAAATAAAATGATATGGCTTTGCCTCCACATTTCTCAAATGCATACATTAAACTCAGGGAAAATGATAGCCTTTCAGGAATTTCAGCCACTGCTGCCTTTGCAAAAAGCAGAGCACTCGTGAAGGAAAAAAAAGGGTTAAGTGAGTTCATTTTTATAAACAAAGCCTGTTGCGCAAAGCCTCTTGTGTTCAGTGATATATGCTGTCATCTATTGGTATCAAAATGATTTTCCAACATCAGATGTGCATCCAAGTTCTCATGAATAATAAATCTAACTCAGCTTGATGCGTGTAGGGGAGGGATATATGTCAGTATGGCTTTCAAAGAAAGAAATGGCATGTAGCAAAGTTTGACAGGACACATATTTTATTATCTTTTCAGATACAATAACTCCAGAATGCATATATAAGCACACCGCTAACTGCTTGGACAGTCCATGATACAGTCCAGACTGATCCCTATCTAACCAAACCTCTCAAATGATTGACAGCGACCGCAAACCGAAAACCCAAACACTCTGTTGTATTAGAAGCAGCACCAGCAGGTAGCCCTCGCAGTCTAGCTCCAAACATGGACATAATGTCAGACCTCAGGAGACATCAGCCGTGTTTCCTATGGCCTGCCGCTGGAACGGCTTCGGCCCCCCTGCAAAGACCTGGAACGACAACACAAACCAACAGCCAGGACGGGACAGATCCCAAACCAAAGCCCTGTGGAATTCACATCTGGGCCAGTGTTTTACAGCGAACGTGGTCCAGGCTTGTTTCAGCACCATGGGTGCACTGGAACCACATAGGATATCCTGGCAGAAGTTTTAGTAAGTGGCACTCCACCCTTGCCTCATTGGCTCCAAAGACGTAACCACAGGAATTACACCCTATATGACTGTTTGTCACCCAACTTCATTTAAGAACCACCCTGCATCCACTTCATCCTGACAGAGCTAGAATAGACCTGACCAGTCAGTCAAGCATTACCCTGGAAAGCCTATAATGACTACCTCTAGCTGGATTTGGCTCTTTGTGGGAAGAGTTATGGCTCCGAGAAAGATTCAGAGAAAAAGTGTGTAAAAAGGATGATATCCCATGCTAGCTTGGCTGTCTCCTCCTCTTGCACTTTATGTATTTTCTTTTTCTTATGTTGCACAGTCAAAGGGATAAAGTGGTATGAATGTCAACAAGAGAATAGGCATTCAAACTGTCCAAAACGCATTAGTTTGTAATGAGACACCTGAGGATAAGAATATTCATGGCAAGAAAGGAGAAAAGACTGCACACTTAAATTTAAAAATGACTCTAGTAAGGTCTCAAAATGAAAAAAACTCACAGCTAAGACAATGTTGTAAAATACGAGCACACCATGCCAAAAGAAAGCATTTTTCACATGCATGCAAACTAACAACAAAGGAAGCATTGCATGGCAAAATACATAGACCTTTGAGTACCTTTGAATTACTGAAATTACTGTAAACCATTATCACCTCTTTACCACCCACATCCACAAAGACAGACAGACGTGCACTCTCCCTCACTTAATTCATCTGTGTCATCCCGTGCTTTGATGTGAGTCTCACTGATGGGCTTTTGGAGATTACACCGGGCTCTGAAGTTTGACTCTTTGATTGCAGAAAATATTTACAGCATACACAGAGAGAGAGAGAGAGAGAGAGAGAGAGAGAGAGAGAGGAGTATTTCGGCCGCCCACACCAAAGCCGGCTTTTGATGGGGCAGCTTGAGTAGAGGAAGTCCAAAGGCTGTTTGCCATCATTAGATAGAGGATAAAGGAGGGGGGCAATAGAGCAGAGGAGGAGGAGGATGTGAGAGTCAGGATATATACCGAGCTTTGGTAAGTGTAGTATCTTTACTGGCATTATGATCATCACAGCCTCAACAAAAGCTTTGTGGCTTTCTTGTTACATAGTTGCTGGTGGGCCTGTTTCCTTTGCTCTCTCATATTTCAAGCGAAATCATTTGATTTCTGTAAGTGATTCAACTGTTGAACGCCCACACGGCTGGCGCCAAAACACACCGCTTCATGATCCGCAGCACCGTAGTCACCTAGTGTTACTAGCGAACCACAAGTATGATAAGGCCCCAGGTATTTTCAAGTTCTAAATCTATTCAGCAGATTTATATCCACTTTCCATAATATGGTAATGGTTCAAGTGAGAATAGCTGCTCCACACTTTATAAAAGTGTTGAAAAGCAGTGAGTTCATGTCAAATTATAAACCCTAAGGCGAAAAGTGTGTCTCCGTTTTAAATGCAGAAAAATGAAGGCTGCTCTGTGCTCTGGTCAGATATAATTGTCTTTATGGAACGCAAACCTTAGTCAAATCAAGAAAAAATGGTTTGAGCTTCACAAATACCTATCCATCCCCATTTTATTGGGGTGCCAGGAGATACTGGAAGATCCCAGCACACTGGAAACCTCACCAAATCACACACAAACTTTCTATGTGCATAGATTGCACGATGGTAAGTGGGAAAATGCTTTGTGTGAAGTGTTCCTTTAAATGGAGCTGGCACTGTTATTGTCCCTTTGAATTATTATGTCCATGCAAACTCAGTGCAAACCTCACACTCTACCCCGCAATTGCAGCAGCAGCAGCCATTGGAAGAAAAAACAATATCCGACTTAATAATGTGTCTCTGTTGTTATTTCTCTCTTTCTGTCCAAGAGAGAGAATGTGGTGTGAATCCAAACATCATTAGGGATGAAGAGGTGTAGAAAGACAGCTGTGTTTTCTTGTGCTTTTCCGCAGCATTTGCAGGGCTCTTGGAGTGTGCTGCCTCCCTGGTTACTGTGCAGACTGTGTGAGTGGAGACAGCTGCTAGAGCCGTAATCACCACCGATGGACAGGGGCGCTTTTCCCAAGCCGTCAGTCCCCTTCCCCACAATTGGCCAATGCTTAACCTCTGTGGGATTGGTGTATGTGTGTGTGTGTGTGTGTGAGAGAGAGAGAGACAGTGTGTGACACTCATTTCAGCTTGTTGCATTTGCATTTAAGGCTAAATGGAATAGGAATGTTTTTCCTTTTCAAGAAAGCCTTGAGGCCAGGACCTACCATCACATTTCAACATATGGAATTTGGATAAACTGAGCAGTTCATTTATTCAGTTGGCGTCAAGTCCATGCCATATTCAATCTTATTTTCTCTTTAACAAAGACAAAAAAACAGGAGGCTGGGGACGCACAGGTGCTATCCAAATTGAATTACATAGACTTACAAAAATCTATTTTGGAAGTTCTTTTCTTTTGCAAAGACTTTTACTGGTGGCAGATTCCAAAAAAAAGAGGATTCCAAATCCAAGGAAGTCTGTCTGGCATAACAAAGGTCTTTAATCAATGTTTGGCAAGCGTTTAAACCATCCCTGAAGAAGGCTCAATCAAGCTGAAACACGTTGGTAGCCTATTGTAAAATGCTTTTAATGCTTGTAAATGATACGTTAAAGTTGTTTCTTATATGCAAGACTCTCTTTGAACTCTGCTTCCTATGCAAGTCTATTCAAACAAAAAAAGAGAACTTTTCTCTTAATTCCAGCTTAAGTGAGGCTTGTCTGATGTCAGTTCATGCATCTGAGGAGAGTTCCATTCTATTTAATAGCAATGGTTCAGTTTTTTTCCCCTATTAAATTTTGGTGTATCTCTTCTTGCTGCACAGGAAGTAACAGAAAATAGAAAAAAAAAAAAGATTTCCTGCTAAACAGCAGTGAGCTAACACTCTGTGGCTGAACCTGCTATGGAAACATTTTATTCAACATTTCCACCTCCACCCACCACCAAGAAGAAGAAATTTAGGCCTGAGGAGTGTGTAGTTAGTGACATGACTACATGAATTCCTTAAAATTCAAACAGTAATGGCACTGAAGTTACCCAGTGCAGCTTTATTATGAACATATAATTGGAAAAAATGGCCCTTGCCTGATTAAAGGGACAGTTCACCCAAAATACAAAAATAAAATGCCCCTGAGTGTCCATGTCATTGTTTTTGAAAAGAACTGTTGCTATTGATTTTTTTCACATGATTTTTTGAGCTCTACAAAGAAATACCCACTCACACCAATTAACTATTGTATTTGAATGATGGGAGACGGAAGTTCTTCGCTCCACATCACACAAATTATCTGAATGAATAGACTGAAGTAGGGGTATGTGGGAAAATATCTTTTTTTTTGGTATTGTGGGCGAACTGTTCCTTTCAGGCCTTTGAGGAAAAATGATTTTAGAGGACGGTGTACATTATCAAGCTTTGTAACTGAAAAATCACACAGTTCAATTCAGTCTTTGTTAGGGCAACGGACGACATTCCTGTGGTGAGAACCAGGACATGAAGGTCAATTTAATAACAACATGCGGGGTTTACAAAATCTAGTCTGAAGGCATATTGAGGAGAAATATACATTCAAACTAGGTCTCTCTACAAATACACAGAACCCATGAACCATGAACCATGTCTGTTATACCTCATTCCAATAAGTACAGTGTCAGTCCATAATATGAGGTCCCACACACACACACACACACACACACACACACACACACAGAGAGAGACACACACTCCCACAACACACACATGCCTCCTTGTTCACCTTACGGCGGGCCGTTCTCATGGTGTTGACAGGGTGGACAAGGGCTCCCATTGACGGGGTCACCCTCCTGGCCTGAGGACCAGATGTTCGGGCTTAGCGGGCAGTTTGAAAATGACAGATCCACTCTCACGCCATTTTAGATTTCCCGCATCGCCCCGTCACATGGGCTGAAGAGGTGACGACGGTTGTGGGCGGAGACGGGGGATGAGAGATTGCTTGGCTTTCCGCTAAACAATTCAGATGTTAAGTCTACATGACACGTGGAGCTACTTATCACTTGGATGTTTAGGGGTAACAGTTCAGATAGGAGACGATCTCTTGAAACGACTGCAGAAAACACTGGTGCTTTTTTAAACATATCTATCTGAAAAGAGCGCTCTGGCAAGTTCCCAGTTCTCACTCCATACTGCTTCGCCATCAGCTGGCCTGGCTCCCGTCAGCCTCTTCCACCAGAGATTTATGCAAGATCATGCTGTTTCTCAATGTGGAACGAAGCACTGCGTGGGTATAAATATGTCCGTTTTCACTACCCTGCAACATGTCAAACGCAAACTCTGCACGGTTTGATTACAGAATGTATGGACGTCCCAAGATATCCTCTCCAAAAAGACATGAACCAGCAGTGTTCGGCTCTCTCACAGAGGAGGACAAGGTCAGAGAGAAAGAGAAAGAGAGAGAGAGAGGGAGCAGCTGAAAACAATCTTCTGCCATGGGCTGATGGGTTTCAGATGATTATGAGTAAGAGGGGTTATGCCCCAGGTCCATGTGAAGGTTTAGCAGTAATACCTTCTGGTAAGGTCCCTGCCCCCACACTGCACAGAACTGGTGGGCGTTGGTGACAAAAGAGCAGAGGATTCACAATCATCAAGACCACAACAAGAGCACTGACTTCACTGTGACATCTTTGATTTTACTCAGGCATTAACAAGTTTTCAGTGCTGTTGGAAAAATGTAATTAAACGGTGCATTATTGAACTCTATGGTGAAACAGATCTTCTGTAATACTGCAGCACTGTTCTTTACATTATTGCAGTTTTGTTGTGATTTTAGTACTGTGTGGCCAATGAAATAGTTAAGCCGTAACAGGAAAGTATTTAAGCAACTATATGAGGTTTGACCATCATCCTGTGCAGCTCTGTGATTCCATCGCTGTGTTGCTCTCCATGTCTACACCCTGGAATGCCACAACAAAGTCCCTGCTTCTGCTGGCACCAGTTTTACAACTACCTCGAAAGACACTGTCTGTCACTGAAGTGCTCTTTAATGTGGGGAAAATGTGAGGGCTGGTTTTGTTAACTCATCTGTTTTATTGGCCTTAATTTGTATATTTGGTATCATGTTGAAAGACCTTCAATACCAAGCAGCTTAAGAGGACATGGCAAATCAACAGGAATGAAAATAGTTGCATTGACACTCGACAATTTTGACATCTTTCTTGTCATGGTTAACACTGTTTTACACTGATTGATGATGCCTTTATTACATTTCATTCATCTTTCAGACCTGTTTTGATGTTCAAAACCAGAGGGCCAAAACCAAAGTCATCATAATGAGCGACAAGCAAAACACTTAAAATACATTTTCAGCAGATTTTTCTTCCATGCTGCTCATATGGAGGCCTACAACACGTTCTGTGTCCAGGCCTCTGCAGGCAATAGCTGCTAAGATAGAATTGGCCAACAAAAGTGAACTTTGTCCAGCATGTCTGTGAGCGTTAATGCTAATGCTGTTAATCTCGTCTTCTCTTCCCTTGTATGAATAACTTTCTTGGAGGTATATCAACTGGAAGCTCAACTGGAAATGTTTGTGCAGCATTCTGACTCTCTGAATAGGACACTGTGTGGATACTGGGCATGGGTGAACAGAACTTTTTGTACACAGAGTGGGCAATCCACCCAACCATACCTTTAGTATTTTTAATTTGTTCAGAGACAGTGATTGGATCTGGCTTGATATAACAGGCCAGCAGAAGTGGTTGACTTACCCGCTTGACTCTGGGCACGAAATCTGATTTTTCTTTTTTAACAATTTGAGGCTAATTTTTACATAAAAAGGATAATTAAAGTCTGATTCTATGTGGTCTCTCCCTGTGCAGACACGCACGAGAACATCTCATCTGTGACTCAGTGTCGTAAGATGTTCTGTTGTTTTGTGTGCAAATGCAGCGTAAACTGGAGCCAAAGCCTTGTGTGTTTGTCGCTGTGTTGGCGTCTGCCAGGGGAAACATAAAGCCCCGGCAGGCGAGACACAGCTGGAGACATGTTCACGTTCCAACTGACATAAACACACAATGTAATAACTGCATTGCAGATGCAGCTCAGCCCTCACCCTTACAATCAATTACTCCCCATACATTTGTAACAATTAAACTGTTACCAGTACAATACACATACACAGGCTATGAAAACACAGCTACATATGCACATCTGGAAAGGTCCATCCTTGTTTATGCTGTGTCATCTGTATCCAGATGGATAAAGCCTGTTTTTCTCCTCTGAAACTGAGTACGTAATACTCTAAGGTAATTAAGTAACAATATCACAGATCTATGACGTAGTTTTTAATGAACCATCTCCTGTTTGGGACACACATGAATTCCTGGATGGACCGCCTTCACACCAGCTGGTGGTGCTTTATGGGGACGTTGCATCTGTGCAGCTTTGACCCTTGAGACCTCCGGACTGTTCCCCCAGCTTTGAGATTTTAGTTAAGGGGTGTAATTTGCCAGTGGAGAGAACCAACTATGACATGCTCTGATTTGGGGGTCTCAGAAGGGTGGGAAAGGACTATTCGGTATTCAGTCATTACCCTTTTAGTGAGTCTGCACATTTTAACCATTGACTGTCCTTGTGCTTGAATGCACCCTGGTAAAATGTCTGCATGTGTGTGCCAGTGGGGTATTTATGAAAAGATATAAATGCTTGATTGCACACTGCATAATGTAGCCATTGTTGCTTGCTCATGCAACAATAATGTGCATGTGATAAACACGGAAATAAGCCAATCTGTCTAGATCTGAAAAGCAATTCAGTGAGTCGGACAGGCCCGTGTATGAAGAGGTTTCCATGTGTCTGTGTGTGCGTCTGCGTGGGGTTTTCTGGCAGGCGCAGAACTGTCTCAAATGGAATTAATGCCCTGCTGAAGAGGGTGTGTTTGTGTTCAAAGGGCTGAGGTGAGGCGGGGGATCTGGAGAGCAGCCCACAGGGTACCCCGGTGCTGTCAGACTCAGCAGGAGGCTTCCTGTTTGAGCATGTCTACCTCCCTGATCCAAAACCCCTCTCACCGCAAGAGTGAGCCTATGTAGACAGAGAGTCTGCTGTATCAGGATACTCCGACTCTATATGCAACTTGCACTGTCTTCAACCTGCATAATAAGGAGATCCCACAGCACGAAAAGCATATGCAGCTGCACCTGCACAGCACCAGAGGGCTCACACACACTGGGAATTGTGTGCAAACTCTATACAGTCTGCACATTCAGGGAAAAATGCGGTTCGACGAGACAACATTCAGTACAGTGCTTCACCCAACTTTGGCTCCATTTTTTAAGAAAGTGCCCCACCTACTGGCAATTAAAGGAACTGCTAGGATACAAAGTCAACACCATCACACACATCTCAAAAAAGAATGTTTCCATATCAAAGTTTATTGCTGACATGCATGTAGAGATCTGATGAAGTACAAAAATATGTTTTTTATACAAACGTGTTTTTCATCTGTACAATTACGCAGTTTTTTGTATCTAGATGCCCATGTCCAACCAAGCAGCTTACAACACATTATTCCATTGGGTTTCAACTATCTACCACCACATATCAAATCCTATACCATTATCTAGTTTCCAGTTGAAATAGTCAGAAGTATACTGGGTCCATATTGAATTGAACATTTTAGAATTGGGGTGTAAATCAGCATACCAATTGAACATATTGCAAATTAAAAAATAAAACAAAAAATATTTCATCAGTCATCCAATTGAGGAAGAGATTTTTGTTGCTGTAGATTTTCCTGTAAAACCCAAAGAAAACATTATTTTCTAAAATTTGTATCGGTTGTTGTGGCACACCTTGCAAGTTCAAAATCATGCAAAAGTCACATCTTTCACAAAGAGTTTAACCTCACACTATTTCCATGCTTTTCAGTCCACAGAACATTGCAGTCTACCAATACAACTCCGTAAAACAAACATCAAATGTGGTAAAAATCCACTAGCTAGAATGTGAAACACTTTTTGATAAGGGGAGACAGATAACACATCAATATCAAGGGTCTATCGAGCCTATAGTTACTATTCAACAGCTATACTGGGCCTCATGGAAGATGGTGTCTGACGTTTGCCACAGACAATCACTTTATGTTAGTGTTCAACGATGGCTACGGTGTTCCTGAAACACCCTTTTCTGATGAACAACCTACACTACTAAAATACTGCTTTATACCCATGGAATTCACATTGAGGTGGGAGAAAGCTTAACAGTTCTCATTACATTTTCTGTTACCTCCGAATGTGGTGGTTGATGGCCAACGTGGCCTCTAATGCATGTCAATCGGTGTGTGCTGAAACAGAGCTGGAAACGTTTCATTGGGTGGCACTACATACAATATGACTGGCGCAGTCATGATGGTACATATTTACATACTGACCAGAGAGTGCAGCCTTGTATGGGTCTGGGCTGATGATAGAAAAACACTAAAAATCACTCCCGTAAATCAAGATAATGTGCGAATATCAATTTGTTTTCTGTAAAAAATAGAACTATGCAAAAGTCAGTCTCATTATTAGTGTAGCTTAAGTTGACCACAGAATCTGTGGCAAAATGGCAAGAAAATGATTTAAGGAGGAAAAAAAAAACAACCAACAACAATACAGATGCTGCTCTTTCATGAAAACGGCTGAAAAGGAAGTAAATGCAATGGCTAAAGTCGAAACATTTTAAAAGAAACTATTCAAACTGCAAACACTTCTTGCTTAAAGCTGTGAGAGCAAAGATTTTTGGAGCCTGTTTCATGGGCATGAATTAAGCCTAGTCCTAGACTATGAAACATTTATCAAAACATATCTCCATTAGAAGGTACTTTTTTGACTAAGCCTAATGCATGTCTGTGATACCTGCCCCAGTGGCTCAGGGAAAAAAAAAAAGTCTACACAAGTGAATAAATAACATATCAACTTGAAATTGAAAATGAAATTACAAGGAAGGAAAAGAGGAAATAGTATGAAAAGACATTTGGAAATAGGCCAGAGCCTCAATTCATGCAATCAGTTTGGATATAAATAGGAAGAAGTCTAAAAAGCCTAAAGCAGATACCAATACGCAAAGGCAAGTTGCAGTGTACAGATGCTTAACATAGTCACAGGTTAGTAGCTTTGTCATATTTGGGAGAATCCCTTTGATAAAGATGAGAATGCATCAGTAGACAAAAGGACCTACCAACTAAACTGAAAACCTATGAATTTATATTTTTATTTCTCTATGAAATATTACAGTATCATTTACCAGCAACCGGCTAGTCTCTCAGAGAGCGAGATAATACAAGCATGTACAAGGCAAGCTAAAGCAAGGGCTTGTGAATGGCAATAGGATGATATTATGTGATACTGTCCAATCTTAACTAAGCATTTATGACAGAGGGCAATCGCTGAACCATTCAGTCAAGCCCTCTGTCTTAGCAAAGCCTGCTCTGGTTTTCACAGTGTCTGCCACTGAGGCAGGCCAGATAAAAGAGATTGGAGGATAGCTTAAGGGGTCTGTGACTGTCAAGAGTTTAACAACTCCACAACACTGCAGACCCTTATCTTTGCCTAACACACACTCTGGCCCAAAACACACACACACACACACCCGGGCACACACACGGGCACGCACACACACACGCACGGGCGCACACACACACTCACAGATACTGCACACAAATCAAAGCATTCCGTGAAAGTTCACATTCATACTGAAAACACTTGTCCCATGATCTGTCTTGATAAAGAGAAACAGGGAAGTTTGTATACCTGGAAGCCATTTGATTCTGAATGAAGCTGGAGGTATCAGTTCCTTGGCTAACAATTTGTTAAGACATGATTTTTGGCAAGAGAAACATGACAGTGCCTGATCTTCACTGTAAGGGCACTGAGGAAAAGTTACCACCAACATGCCTTGGCAGGGAGGATCCAACAGTGTTTCCTCATTCAGTTCTTGGCATTGTGACTTCCAGGTACCTGACACTAGCTGCCTAGGTGCTAAAAATAGATTTACACAGGGATGAGCAAAAGCAAGAGACAATGCTTTCGGCAAATATCAAAGGATGCGCGTACACATACTTTGATATTCAGTATCTTCAATGTCAAAAGAAGGGGTAAAATGCTACTTATTAAGGTTAATATGAAAAAAGCTTATTCAGATTGTGAGAATAACCCACTGAAAAGGTTTCAAAACCATAATCACTGACAGAAAACATTAATGCTTCATGTCAATGGTGGCATCAAGACTCCCCTTTTACAATCCCTTGTTTTTCTCAAGAACAGTGAGCATGGTTTACTGACAGAGAAGAGAGACAGAGAGGTAGATTGATTTGAAGTCAGAGTTACAGACAGGACCACTCTAGATCGTTTTGGATACCGGAGAACAGTAGAGAGGAAGAGAAAGAAGGAATAAGAGACGGAGGATGGGATGTGGAGGTATAAAGGAGTGACATCTGTGATCAGGTGATCTGACTTGAGGCAATACCATTGACAGCTGGAGGAGAAGGGGTTGCTACATGATTCTGGTCCTGTATTGCTCAGGGAATCCAGAGTAGATGGGGAAAGTGTTACAGTAGGGAGATCTCAGAGGAGCTGGAATATGGGGTTAATAGTCTCTTCAATACTCTAGGCAGAGCACTGTGGTAGCCCATGTATGACTGTGCCATTAGGTTGGTTGTATGGTGTGATCTGACTGTGGGTGATCTGAGAGCGAGGAACCTTTGGTTCAGATCTTCTTCCAGGCCTTCCCCGCTACATTTTATCGGAGGATCCCAGACATGGAGAGTGAAGTTCCAGGTCAGCAGTTTGTTCTGTATCTTCCTCATGCCTACTCCACTTAGCTTGCTTAAAGCCCACCTAAAGGTGCTCCAAAGACCAGGTTTGGGCTGGGCCCCCTATAAGCGAGTTCAGTTTTGGGGCTTATCCTCCTCAGTCCTCTCTGGACTCCACGTGTCTCTCACCACCTGGGGGAGGCCAGTGAGTCTGGGATGGGTGGTTAGGGGCTACTTCCGGAGGAAACGCTGTGCCAGGATGGCAGCATCTAGGGGGCTGACAGGCTGGGCATCGTGGCCCAGGCGCCTAACGGGTGGGATGCTGCCAAATTGGCGCTTGGTGAGGAAGCTCTTGGCCTCGTGGATAGTGTTCTTCTCCTCAGCCAACAGGAGCTGCTGGCGCATGTAGTTCTCAAATTCGTACTGAGAAGACTCCTCTGTCACCTTTGCCTTGGGGGACACAAATTAATTCTGATTAAAGGACCTGGAAACTTGGAGTCTGCTGACAAAAACTGTAACTCCCGTACGCACAGGATTATAACAACCTAAATTATAACACACACACACACACACACACACACACATACATACATACATACATACATATATATATATATATATATCACTGCATCAAAGGTTTGCATTAAGCCATGCAACAAGCAGAAGTCTTTGACAAATTAATATTTTTGTTTGTTTGTCTGTTTCCTCCAGGTTGAGCGGCACTTTGTATTTGCCCCGTTGGCCAACTGGCTGCTACAAGATGTCTGGTATGTCATGCTCTTCAAGGATCTCACCTCCTGCAGATGCTCAGGGTGGTTGACCTGGTCATCAATATCCGGCACTACTTGGAGGGGACCATTCAATGATGAAACCGACTGCCTATAATATAAACAAACACAACATGGGTTAATTTTTGAAAACTGAAAACGTGACATTTGAGAATGCCCTGCATGCAGTCACTGTATGGTTAATGGCTTGATGCATGTTTGTACATCCAATCAATGCCCCTGGAAAATCGTTTTCAGGTTTGAATGCTAAGCAACAGAAAAACTGGCAACTATAGTAGCAGACATACTATGCAAACTGCAATAACATTAATAATTTACAATAAATCAACTGCAATTCACTACTTGATGGGAAACAAATTCTATGTGCTTGCTCTAACATCCAGCAGGGGGAGCACTTACCAAGAGGCAATGATGGCACTGAGGGACTCCAGCACTTCTCCTGCAGTCAGCCTCTGCTGAGGGTCCAACACCAGCAGCTTACGGATCAGGCACACCGTGTTCTCTGACACACGCCCATCCCTGATGGGAGGAGGAGGGAATAGGAAGGGACAGGATGTGACCAGAAGTCAAGAGTCAGCAAAGAGTCAAGCCAATATTGAAGGATTACACTGTCACTATAGTTTCAGTAGATTCTAGTGCAAGTCTATACATCAGGGTTTGTCCTGTGATTTTAAATAACAGTGAAACTCGGAGGCAATTTTAGTTTTGGATTCTTGTGTCTACCAGCTTTGGTCACATTTATGACTCGTGCAGGTTGGAGTACTAAAACCTATTTGCTTAAAACTACTTTGGATGCTTTGTCATAACAAGCATGAGCAAACACTGATTCCAAACATCTGGACTCCACTTCTTTATGTCTGAAAGGGAAATGTGGCAAAATTACACTATTCGCATGAATGCAATTGTGGTCACCTTCATGCTGTGGTGGAGAACCACAGCTGAATGAATACAGAGAGCAACACTACAAACCGTGTGCTTTCAATAGGGCGAAAGTATTGCAAGAATGGGTTCGATTCCAACAAGGGCCAACCCTGCTCAGAAAATGTATGTGCACAGGGCCCTACAGGGTGCTTTGGATACAAGACTCCACCAAATGGCATATACGCGGGACGTGTACTCACTCTGGGATGGAGTACTCAGCAGCCTTGATCTTGCGGAAGAGCTCTTGAGGTATGCTGTCATAAAAGGGGAACTGGCCATATAGCATGGTGAACAGCACCACACCAAGAGCCCACATGTCACTGGGTTTACCACGGTACGGCCGACCTGCAGACAGGAAGGAGGACGAGGCAGGATTAGTCTTTCAGATCAACAAACAGGACACTTGGGATGATGGCAAAATAAGGCTTGTTGTATCAAATTCTCTGAAAGTGAGTGCAGCAAAGTGCTATACTGTACTCCACAGAGACAACACTTCCTGTCAATTCACCCAGTCAAATGATTAACAAGGTGAGCAAACACAAAAACAAGTCATGACTCCACATCCATCATATTTCCTAGAACACGGCGGACATCTGACAAAGAAATGGTGTCAGGATCATTAACCCTGAGGCATTAAAATGGCCATGGAGTGGCGATGAGTAAACCGGGGCTGTTGAGGGTGGAGCCTGATGGCTGTGCAGGACCATAGGCGGTGTTGTTATAGCCAGGCAGGCGGCAGCAACAGCAGCAGGCAATTATGTTAAGGCTTATGACACGCACACACACACACACATATACACACATGCGGGGGAGGGGGATGGGAGGGGAAGAGGGGTAGATGGGAGTAGTTTCCCTCCAGTGAGTCATCAGTGCGTGAGTCACTGAAGCTCTGTTTCATTGTGTGCCTGTCACGTTATGCTGATATACACGCCCGGCTTCTATCTGCAGTTTTTATGAGCGCGGTTGAAGGCAAATGATTTTTGTTCGGATTTATTCACCTCACTTCTCTATAGGGTCCAGGATGACATTCTGGGAATCAATGTTTAAATTTATAGAACAATAACGTATATGATGGAAGCAGACGCTTAAGCACCCACTGGAATGGTGCACGGCTCTTAGGCCTGCACATTCACTTTGAAAAAGGAGCAATAAAAAGGTTCTCATTTTTCTGGATAAGGGCAATGTTTCATAGAAAAAGAATGAGAACTATGCAGTTTCCCGAAGACATACCATGAGAAAATGCAACATCACTATGATCAAGCCAACAAGGAAGAAGGCTATTTCTAGCCTTTGCCAATCATCCAAGATTGCGACACAGTCTTATTCTTGTTGCCTAATAACCGGAAAAATCAAACACAAGACCGGCTGCTAAACATTACGCAATGCTCTTGAATGACTCCCAGCAACCCAGCTGGACCCGGATTAAGCAGGGTCACTCTTCTAACAGGAGCTGCCTGCCTTTCAAGTCTGGCATTATGGGAAACAGGAGCTTACTGTGGGTTTTGCTTGCAGTAAACACAGGGAATACACACTTGACACTGATACACACTTCACATATATAAAACATTTACCATCATCTGAGACATCAACATGACTCTGTGAATATCCCATCCCAGTTTAAGGAGAATACAAAATAAGGCTTTGCTGTATTCACTATTCTGCAAGCTGAGCTGTTACAGGACTAGTGCTGTGTAACTTCAGTAGTACCTGTGTTAATACTTCAGTAGAGGCACAACTCAATTTGAGAGGTTTCCCCATCTCATAATGTTAATAGAGTACAAAAATGAGTCTGTACATGGGTATTCACAGCACACATTCCCTCACTATGTGGTTTCAAAGAGATAGTGAAAGCCCTGTTGATAGGAAATCTGCCATCACTGATGCTGTCAATATTGAGTGCATGCATACGTTTACTGTGTGTATTTCTGGTCAATATATACATTGCTCTAAGTTTCCACACTGTTATATTTTGCATTAGTCAGTGATTTCACATTCCACATTCAAAAAAGATTACTGATACTATGCACATAATTTATTAAATCATGTTTTTGTGGTCTTCCTCTCAAAATTGGACAACAAAAACCAAGTCTTTAGTGTCATTGTCAAAGCATGCAGCGTCTAGGTTCTCTCACCGCTCAGTACATCAGGGCTGATGTATGCTGGACTTCCTCTCTGGTCCTTCAGCAGGTCGTCCTCACTCACCAGGTGCTTTCCCAGGCAGAAATTGGTGATGGTGATTCGGTGAGTCCTGGAAGCACACACACACACACACACACACCTCATGAACACACCTTTGGTAATCTCCACTTCAGATGAGTCAAAGCATAGCAAATAGCCCTATTGTAGTTGAAATGCATCACACCAAAAATATGATTAGAATGTTAAACCGATGCTATGATTCAAAACATAAAGCTGACACAGGGTGAGAGTGAAATTATCATTGGGTGGAACTTGCTAGCAGGCCTACATCAGTACCCTAGATGCAAAGCTGCTAGTGACATATAGCAACATATCACAAGAAAAGCCTTCAATCTCCCACATATACTTGAAAAGAATTGTAAGGGGTATGTGGTATTCTTTTCCAAAAATATAAGAAACAAGATTCTTTATCTCTTCTTCTAGCTGGGACTTGATTTCATCGGTTAAAAGATTACGCTACGAGGTGACTATTTGTTGCTCCCACAAGTTCCTCAAAAATGTCTATTAGTCAAATGTCATCATTCTGGAACTAAACACAAACAGGTTTTAGACCACATACTAGCAGAGCGAATGACCTTTTATTAACAGCATATGCAGGAACCTTCTAAAGCCTAACCCTTAGTGTGGCATTTCATGCAATTCCAGGCATATTTTTTCTATTTATCTACATTCTATAACTAAACAACAGCAAATTCTTTAAGTCTTATTTGTCCCTTACAGATCCCGCAATAATGTTGTAAAAGATCTTTGTAGCCTATCCGCATGTGCAGGAAAGGTTAAGAACAGGATAAGAGTCTAGAGCACAGTTGCTTCCTACAACTGAAAATCCTATCAAAATCAATTTGCATTTATCCTTCACAGAAATAGAAAAGATCATCAGGACTAACTCCCTACTGCTGCCAAAGTCCTAAGTCACTCTTGCATCTCCAGCTGCAACTTTGCAGCAACTAGCTTTTAAACTGTTGTCAAACAAATACAGCATATATACAATATACAAAATATCAAAGAACAGGTTGATCCGTTTTCTGTTATTGATGTCTCTTTTTGTACAAACAAGATGTGGATTGCACAAACTGACTTCGTTTATGTAATGCATTTTGTTTTTGGGCACTTTTACTAATGCACTTCTTTTTTTCTTTTTTTGGCTGTTTTCATTTTATGTATCTTTTTTTTTTCTTTTAAACAATTTTCTCTTCAAAGTGTTTCATATTTTATCACCTCACACTATCTTTTTATTTCTTCCTGTAGAGCAACTGTAAACTCTTTGTAACCACTATAAGGTAAGTACTATATAAACTATGGTACATTTATTGTTATCATTGACATCATCTTATCCACATCCAAGTGACCATCCCCCTACACAAGCCTGTAACATCTTCAGAAGGTGAACGCTCCAGACTCACTGGCGCTTCAAAGTCTGAGGAGCTCCACCGCCATTACCAGGGATGTTTGATTAATTTGGTTTCTGTGGAAACACTGTAAGCCTATCAGATTTTAGCCTGACTCATCCAAGGTAAATTTAGTTTGCGTGTGGCTGATTGAAACCTTACAGTATTTAAGCCAAGGGACTATGGACTGTTCTATCTCACCCTGTTCGTTTGAGGGAGAAAGAGAAAATAAAAAAAAAAGCCACACTTTGACAAACATGTGAGTCAACTTGTGGCTTGGGATAATTGTCCGGATGACTAAGCCTGCATAGCGATGGGTTGGCAAATGAGTATATAAGCTAAAGAAAAGTTCAAATGTGTGCTCAGATGTACAATTTAAAGCGCACTCACGCGCTCCCTCTCATGCTACATGTGCACACGCAACAGCACACATGTACATGCACACAAAAGTACATGATTACATACATATTACACAGCCTGGGTCCAGTCAGGATCACATTCCTCAACCACATCCGCTTTCAAAAGAGACTGAGGTCAACAGCTTCCCTTATTTTCTCTCACTTTCACACTCTGCTCCCATCTACATACTCACTGCACCCTTTATAGTGTCCGAAGCCAATTCCTGTCCAACACCCACATCCAAATAGATTCTCTAATCTTGATCTCCCCTGTGAACATTTTGTCCAAATAATTTCCATCTGCTTATGCATTCTGACCATTCAAATTTCTATAACCATACAGAGGCCTTGTGATCTGCACAAGGATGGACCAGAGAAATCGAGCACAATGCTTCAAGGACCCTCGACATAAAAGCTCCCTTTATGGAGGAGTCTGTTCTTTTGTCCATGTGCATCACGACTGAGGCTGCTATTCTTGCACCGGAGATTGGGTGAATGAGATTGCATGTTTGCCTCGTGAGGCAAGGGTCCCTGAGGACTGGGGAGACCACACCATCTCCGCTTCCTGGTCATGTGACCTGGGTAGTCAGGAAACCAGAAACCTAAACACCCCCCCATGACTGTAAACCCTTCTCTTCCCTCCCCACAACCTCCTGCTGAAAATAACCCTGCTGATGAGAAATGAGGTTAAATACAGGGCATCTTTTGCACAGAGACCAGCAAACTGCATTTCCCAAAATACATTTCTTTAATAACTAAATGCTTTAAGGTCTCTCTGTGATTATGATATGGTATGGTATGGTTGACAACAAATGAGAACCAACAAGGTGAAGCAAAATGTTGTTATATTAAATGCTAAGGTATGAGTTACTAAGGTATGTGCTACTGTGTTAGTACAATCTCTATATCAAAAACAGCCAACTGTAGTAACAGAGAAAAACTTAAAATAAAGAAATAAAGAAGTTGACCTTTGGTGACTGGGTGATGATTAAAAACATTCATCATTAAAGAATGCAAAGTTTGTTGCAGGCGCTGGCATTTAAATATAGGCAAAAAGGTAACATGCAGTAGCTCTTCAGTACCATTTTTCAAAACGAAAACGAAAATTCAATGTGCAGAGTAGACTCTAAGAGGGTAGCATCGATATAAAGGTCTGAGTTATATCTTTGAAATGGTGGGAAGACACGGCTCATGAGAGCCTGCTGATGTAGACTGACTAGAGCTCTGTGAAAAACAGGCCCCAGTAACACCTCATTGTGGCATGCTGACATGTCATGTGTATCTACAAATGGTTGAGCCCCCAGCCAACTACAACTCAAAGCTAAAATCAAGGAAGTCAATACAGCTCAACATAAGTAGTCAACAACCCTGCAGATTGATCTACAACATCCTGCTTTCACAACAGCTGGCTTTGCAAGAGGAAATCGCATCATTACTGCCGAAACTGCTGAGCTTGTTGACGGTATGTTTCCAAATGTGACGACAAGCCTTGGGAGAGCAAATTTTGGGAGTGGTCTTCCTCTAAATTGACCGTGTTCTTCCTGTACCGTACATTCATGCACATCCCGTTTGGAGTGAAAGAAGAAACATGCAAGGAAGTGAAGTACGAGCCAAAAAAAAAAAAACCCAGACAAGAGAAGTGAAAAGAAGAAAGGAGCCATGACAAAAAGGATAAGCTAGACAGAGAATGAAGACAGGAGAGCAAAGGGAGCAGGAAGGAAAAAAGAAAAGAAAAAGCAGAGTAGAGGGTAAATAGAGTGATGACTCTGTTTGTATGTGCATGCGCACGTGTATGTGTGTGTGACGTGCACAGTGGTGTGAGTCAGTCCTGAGCTATGGGGCCTTTGGCAGGGCTCTCCTTTGTCTCCAGCTGGGACGGAGTGTTCCGCTCGTCTGCTCCGTTCCCCGCCACCCTCCTCCTTTGGCCAAAACACTCTCCTGTTTCATCACCACCACTGCTGGTGGGGGCACCGGGCTCTGAGCCCTGAGAAAAGTGTGTATGTATGTGTGTGTGCGTGCGTGTGTGTGTGTGTGTGGTGGGTGGATAAGCTGGGAACTTGTCATTTCAATGCATGTACTCACATGTGCAGGTAAAGTACCACAAGTGAATGAGCAGACTATAGGGCAAAACCATGGTTATGCACACAGTCATGTGTCTGATGCAAGAATAGATGTTTGGATGTGGAGGTTTGTGTAAGAATGCAGAGGAGCGGAGTGTGAGAGTGTCTGTGTTAGTCATGCAATCCCACAGAAAGACTGGCTTTTTTCTGGGGTGTTTTTTTCCAGTATCTCCAAGCATGCACATGCAAACCTCTGCTGTGCAAAGGAGGAAAACAGCAACAGCTTGCGCTCTGATACAAAACACAGATGAGCAGGCACACTACTGCCACCCTCCTCTCTCCCACAGAGAACAAAGCAGTGGCACGTTCTTTCATTCGCTCTGTTTTGCACAACAGTCCAGTTCCCCCTCTGCTTCCAAAAATCCAACTGTGGGAGATGAATCACCACTGCTTACTCAACACTCAGACACGGAGGACCCGGAGTCAGACGGAAGAGAGCATAGCTTAAGGTTGCTATAGCTGGTCGGTCTCACTCTTGGTCTGAGAATTTGACCCCCACTTGGGTTTAAGGCTCGGGCTGGGGCCTCTCACACATGGCTGACTCTAAAAAGAATGGCTAACTGGCAGCCTGACTTGACCTGCTCTAATCAGTGAGGTAACTGGCTGGCTATCCAGCTGAGAAGGCCCAATGAGAGGAATGAACTGACTAACTGACTTACTAGGTGGCTGACAGACTGAGTTTGATCTTACCGTTTGTTCAGCACCATGTTGCCCAGCTTGAGGTCTCTGTGCACGATGTTTTTCTGCAGGCACAACAGAGACAAGCAAGAAAGAACTGGTCAGATTGTGCTTAGTGAATCACTGGTATCAAAACAATCTTTCATCTCGTTTCTGGGAGTGGCACATGAACATATGAAATGAGTCATCAGAAAGGATGCATGACTAGCAAACAGTCACAACAATGCAATTGCTCTTTAAAGCTGACAAAAGCTTCCTTCATTGATGAAAATAAATCAATCTTCTTTTAAGCACACAGCTAAAGGTTTAGTGGATGAAAGCATACATTTTCCAGAGATGCACAGCTTATCTTGCTGTCGTCTAAACTTACCTTATGCAGGGCCTCCACCACACGTACTACGTCATAGAAGATGACGATGGCTTCGCGCTCGCTCAGCCGCTTCTCCTTGATGACGTAGTGCTGCAGGTTGATTAGGTCGGCGGTCTTGTCGCTGAAGTCGTGAGCGCACAGGCAGTCCAGCACTAGGCAGATCCGCTTCTTCATCTTTCGCACCTTGTTGGCCTCCATGTCCTCTACGATCTCATAGGCACGGTCCTGGGAAGCGGACAAAGAGGGCTGAATATCTATCTGCAGCAAGTCATTTCCTTTGCAAGTTGACAGAGTTGTTGATGTAATGTATTTCCCATGCAATTTCCAACAGCCTCCAATCAATATTATAACTTGAGACACCCACAAATGTATCAAACCAAATGGATTCCTGTAGCAAAGGAGCTGATAAAGCTGATAGGACAACACATACGTAAGCAGGGGAGAGGGCATAAATCAAAAGCTTGCATGGAGCCATCTCCAACGTGAATAAGATGCATCCACCCCTCTACACTAAGGGTGTGTTGGAGGACGAATAACAAAGGTCATCCCTCTTCTGTCTTATGGCTCCAACCTTAGCAGAGTCACTACTCCCTATTGATTTCTGTATCAGGTTGTCAGTTTTTTTTTTTTTTTAGATACAGCCAAAGCTCCTGAAAGCTTTCATTATTAACTGGTTCTCTCACAGTGGAGATGCACTATAATAATACAATCAATATTGCAGGCCTTAAATGAATCACAAAGTGCACAGCTCAATGCTGCTATTCTGAGAACACTGCCAGAATGGAAGAGACAGGATGTGTGAGAGAGAGAGTGAGAGAGAATATATGAGAGAGAGAGAGAGAGAGAGAGAGAGAGAGAGAGAGAGA
>OMLF01011817.1:57729-86909 GCA_900302615.1 Holocentrus rufus
TTGAGCTGATAGAAGTCATCTGTGCCGTCCTTCCGGGCCAGACACTGCACTATGCTGGGCACGGGTGAGTTGCCTAGGCGAGGCCCTGCAAGTGAAAGAAAAGGAACAGCTGCATGACCAAAAGGCAGGCTACATGCTGGAGTGTGTGCTCTTACTGCAAGTCATTATAGGCTGCATGTGCACGCACTGATTAACACCCCAAGTGTAATGTTTTCTTTGACACTCTGTATTGCAAACAGTGCAGGAGTGTTTTGCTGGAAAGAACACGGGACAGAGATACATTTCCTAAAGTAGGGAGGAAGCTACAATGTTCCTGAAACCTAGATTCTGAGTTTCCTAGCCGATGTCATGGGGATCAGACAAATTCTTCACATTCTTGTCTCTCTCACACACACACATGCACACACACACCTTCCCTGGGTTCCTCCACATTATACACACACACACACACACACACACACACACACACACACACACACGGACATTTGTTCATTAGACATACAGTTCTGAAAGGCTACTATTCTCGAACTTTTGAAGTAAACCTCACTAGATCCCTTACCAAGGACGAAGGGTCCAGCTCTCTTGGCGTTGCTGCCAGATATCCCAGGACACAGGAGCTTGCTGGCCCTGCCTGAGGTTTCTCCAGCCCCCCTCTCCGTCGAGCGCCGCTTAGACATACTGGAGCTCTGTAGGGAAATAAATCAGATTACATAGGATAAAGATAGTCAAGTTAAAGGGGTGAGTGCTGACATGTGACTGCAAGGCCACAAACTTCCAACTGCTACCAAGCCACAAAGACTACAGGACTTAATTAGCTCCACTAAGCCTAAGATCAAAAATAGCATCATTACTGTAATCTATAAGCAAACATCAATGATTTTTAATGCCGTCTTTCTTATAAAAGACAGGCTATACCTTTGGGCTTTAACAGTAATCCTCCTGGCCGGCTGAAAGCACATCAATTAATGGGGGAGAGAGCAAAAGGGGGTAAACTTCAGGGCAGCTCCTCCCAGCCTATTTTAAATATTCCTCCTACACATTTACCAACACCTCAGTGTGAATGTGAGGCCATTAGAGCTCCATTCAGGATGATGGCTGCTGGCGTTAAGAGTGACACCTAAGATTCAATCCCTACAACGAGCAATGAGAATGTGCCATGCTCTGCAATTCAAATGGCACATGCAGTCATGTAAATGCATTGCTCTGACCCCATTTTTTTTGTAAAGAACTAGGTTAGAAAATAGAAACATTTGCTATTTGCTTTTAAGCATTGCAACACATGCCCGGCTTTAGTTTTTTTCTGTTGCAATGGCCATGCATTCTGAAAATCCTTCCGTTCTTAATCTGCATGGTTTTATCGCAAAATCTGTGCAGCCGGCTTATCTAACCCTGTCTGGTGAGGCATGCCTTCCTCCTAGAGAAACCATACATGTCCCAACAGGGCTGAAACAAAAATGCCAAGCCCTTACTATGATAAGGAACTAGATCCACATGCCAGAAGCACCAGCGACAACATGTGACACATCATGACACGAACTACCGTAACTGCCGCAGACCTGTGTCCCTGGATTCTGCAAGCGAAAGGTATGCTTTGTTTACAGATACCAAGTTCCTGTACGATGAAACCCCCCCTGGTTCCCGTAACAGGGAAGTGGAGCCTGGAACCGAGAGGAATGATTCATCCAGAAATCGTCACGGGTTTACCATGGACAGAAACGCTAAAATGTCAGGGTGATGACACCAATAAGAGCATGAAATGTGCCCCTAAGCCTCCTTTCTGTACAGCGTATGAACTGAAAAACTGCACAAATAAGTTAGATCAACAAAAGGGCAACACAAAATGGACATCTCTGAAGTGAAAACACGACTGGTTGACAGCAGTTAACAAGTTGGGCCAGCTAGCAACACGCCATAGTGGGGTTATTCAGACCAATAAAACCCAGAGCATCTGGTATGTTGGAAACCCACTCTGCTCTCAGACACCTGCATGAAAGTTGGGAAGTGAGGTGAAAAAAAGAGAGAAAACCGCCACAATATGTAATCAATCTGGCAAGTGAAACAAACTAAAATATAGTTGGTTAATGAATCCGGCCATCTTCCTGTTTCAAAACTCTGGTTGTGCACTACTCGCCAGTTGGCATTTTTGGGCAGAGAGGAGGCAGGACAGTTGGCAGTCGGTATGGGCTGATATGAATTCTCACTTCCATGAGGCTTTTTGTGATCCCAGACAGCAGACAGTGTCATCATCATGTCTCTCGCCCATCTGTCTCCATCTCCACTAGTCATCACCCACTGAGTCTGATGAGCTGAGGTTTTCATGTGACAGCATTTATGGCACAAGCCAGAGTGACACCAAGTCACACTGCCAATAGTAAGAGAGGAGCCTATTCTAAAGCACTCAAAGCAGAGCAATAGCAAACCAACTACTACAAATCATGAGGCTCCCGGGCAGGAAATAACAAAGTTTTTTTGTCCAGGCCAGCCACAGTGACTAGTGGATTCAACAGTTTACAAATTACTTTCAGTATGTCACCAGCCAACACATTTTGTGGTTAGTTAGACCTAGGTGCTAGAATAGCTGCTAGATTAGGCAAAACGAGCAGACAGAGCCAAAATTTACCAGCATTTTGGCAACTATCTGGTGCTGATTTCCCACATCTCTAACGAGGTTTTCTGTAATTCTACCTTGCATGCATTTCCTGCTCTCCAAAACCATGCACTTAGCCAGTGTTTACAAATCTTACAAAAATAATCCATCCACACTGAATCTACACTAAACTGACTCAAGGGTAGAAATTGCCACACATCACGATATGGACCCTAGGCTATTGTCCACCCACTTAGCACCACCTGCACTGCTGTGAAGCCAATTTCCGACACATCTATAAAGCAAAGGTCAAAGCAACCAAGTAATGCACACTGACCTAAATGACATAAGTGTGATGACAGCCCCGGCCTATCCTTATCTGACACTAATGTGCCTCCTTGCACAGCCGATGATCTGGCAAGCAAGACTAATCTGCCTCTGACTGTACCAGAGGGAGGACAAGAACAGATACAGCTTGTGAATCATATCATACAAAGGAGGAGAGACACGATGTCGGTGCCCACGAGAATGTGGGCTCCTTAAATAGTATGAGAACAAAACCACCTCATAGGTGCCTGAAGATCCACCCACGAGACTATCTATTGTAGCAGCCGCCCTGGCTGAATGCCACTCGTCTGGCTTTGCAAGAACATCTTCATTGCAAAGTCAGTATACACCAAAATGTGCAAAGATGACAAAGAATGCTTGTGGATGTAAATATAAATATGATTGGCTTGCAAAAAGCATATCACCAGGGAGATGGCACAATCAAATTGATCCACACATTGATCCACACAACACACTCGTGAGGACAAAGAGATGGCTGGCTATCCAGCAAAGCGATTTCTCTTGCAACCCGAAGGTCACAGGGGCTTCAGTCCTGCTGCCTGATTGAAATGTCAATCAATCGTGCCATCCTGCTCCCTTCTGGAGCTGTGTCTCTTGCCTGTTATTGTTGGACACACTGTTACAATCGGAACGTCCTTGGTCGCAAGACAAGGCTGGGGCCACAAGGTCAAACTGTAAATCATTTGATGGAAATAATTAGCTACAGTGAGTACAGATTAGACACGCTGTTTGGTGCCACTGTACGACCCCAAGGTTTGAGACACCTATATATTGTGAAAAGTACAGCTGTTGACGAGACAAATCACAGAACGTAAACTACAAACCTGCAGCCGGTGTATAACCACTCTACCAACAGTTATTAAGGTGAGAAGCCGATGTGTTGTACCCACAACAATCACTATTTTGCCCGCCTCGAGTCGCTTCAAAAGAACCACGCAGATCCCTCACACGATATGGCTTAACTGTGGAACTACGTCTGACTGTTGCTTATATGCAAACCAAATGTACTCACAACCCGGCTAACACATTCCTTTAGCAATATCGCAGCGCTGGGTTAAATATAAAGCCAAGCTGAAGCGCAGATAAAAACTATGACAAAGCTTACAAAATTCCTCGGCTAAAGACGTCGCCAAAGCAGCAGGCACAGTGGCCACACAAAGGGGCAAGTAATGCAACACAAGGAGTTGGGGTTTCGATGCAAACTACTCAAAGCTGTTAGCTAACTACGCGAGCATTACCAAGACATATGTCCTAAAGTGACGAAGAGATTTAAGTATGATGACCAGCTAGCCACGTTAGCGCCAGCTGAATCTACAGAACAGCCGGGAGGCCATTTAAACAAAGTAGGTACAGCTGGCTAGCCGTGTGTAAGCCAGCAAGCTAGAGCTACAGCAACCTATTTCTGCTCGTCACCTCGCTTACCTCGAGCCAAAACCGCCGGGTAAAGTCTATGTTGTCTTGTTACAGCATGGACATTTCGTGGGTGAACGCTGCTGTGTGCATGTGGAGTTTGTTTCTCGACCAGAAGACACCGTGGTGGGTTGGTTTCAGGTTGTTTAGCCTCTGTTACCGAAATGAGCAATTAAGGAAAAGCCTCCGCTCTTTTCTGATCGCATCTTTCCACAGCGACAGCACCACCTGACAACGGAAATGACGCACACGGCTTCATGATTGACAGCTGCTCCCAACCAATACGGCCTCTTGTTTTATTCTAGTGTATTTTCTTTCCTAGTAAATGATTGCGCACTGATGATGAAATGCTTTGCATAATAAAAGTTGCAAAATGAAGCAGCATTACGTCATGGTTGTCGGCAGGGGTACAACTAAATAAATTAAAACGCCGTTTAGCCATTTGCTGATAAGGCGCAACTGCACCGTTAATGTCAACAGAAACAATATCATATTGCACTTCATTCAGAAATAACCATATGACTCAAGCTGTCCCCGAGTTCACTCACCACTTCATCTTGTAAGTATCCATGATGCTAAATATGTTGAGGCTTTGGTTGTCTCCTCATAGGGCTTCATACTGCCTAATTATTCAAATAGGCAGAAAATTGCCATTGATTGGCTGTTCAGGACAATGCCACCAGTGCAGGTTGAGATCAAATGAGGTGAACGAGTTCACTGAAAAAGTCTGCCACTAACAGTGTTTTCTCTTGCTAAAATTTGTGCAGTGACTCAGTGCTATGTCATCTAACATTTCAAATACTGGTGACCTTAACATAACTGTCACAAAGCCCATCTATAACGTTCCCAATTTAGATAACCTAATTTATCTTAGATACCACCCACACCTACCAGTTTCAAACCGGTGGGCAGGTGTGAGGGAGACTTGTACAAAAGAGGGAAATCTAAATGGCAGAGGCTTACTTATGTTGCACTAGTCTTCCTGCCTTGACTCAGCAGAGCATATGCCCTTGGCCACATGAAACACTTGTCAGCCTGTGGCTTACAGTGTTCTGCCCACAGCTCTGAGGAGGAAACTGAATCATCCCTCCAATGGCAGGGGTGGGGAGAAAAGCCTCTTGTAGTAGGTCTTTGAAAGATGAGCTTAGTTTTAGCAGTCTTCGAGCCTTAAGTATCATTATTTTTCAATATACATTTGTATTTCTATGTTGTCACCTCTGGTATTAATGGAGCCAGCAGTGTTAGCCCTCAGAGGTAGCTTTTTGTTCATGGGTCGAAGTTTGTAACTTTGGAAAATAGTTCTTCAAATATTTGTTATTATGTGAGAATTTGCAATACCATTCTATAAGCCAGCTGATTTTATGTCATTTGAGGTTTAATTTCATGTTGGCAATAGAACAGTATCATCCTTGCTTGTGACTTGCCTCTGAACCAGCAGTAATTTACTATGGAGTGCATATCCAGGTGTTGGCAATGATTGTACAGCACAGATCTTTCTAGTGAAGCGAGGTGGCATGTTGAATCCAGTCCATAATCTTGCAGAGTGATTGGCATGGACTCTACTGTAACTTCTGTGTCTGTTTGTTTTGAAGGTAGGTTGTAACCTCAGGGCAGGTTGTGTTTCTTGTCTCTGCTTTGCCAAGATTATTGGGAAGACCTCAGCAGAATGCTCCACCCCCAGATCAATTCAGAGAAATGTCTCAGCACGTTTTGTCTGCATGGTATGCAGTGTTCATTTGTTTGTATGTGTGTGTGTGAGAGTGTGGATGACTGGGGTGAGTGGGTTATTAGACGTGTGCAGACTATCACAGTCTCACTTTGACTTGTCTGCAGGCAGACTGCACACAAATAACTTGGGCACAGATAGCCGTTGCCATAGCAATTCTGATTGTGGGTCTATGCTGGTTTCAGAGGGGAGTCTAATTTTGGATGACACTCACACATATTGCTTTCATTGTTCTAGTTCGATTAGAACTTAAGTATATAAAGAATTGACAACTTTAACTTATGAGACATTGCAATTTCTTTTTGTTTATTTTTTTCATTTTAAGGATTCCTAAGGTGAAAGAAAAATATAACTATGGTCGTAGGAGTACACTCGTCCTCTTTTGGTGCATTTTTGCAGAAAGAGACTATGATTGCATAATAAAAATGTATCATTGCAATGTGTGGGTAAGTGGTGTTTGGACACGGAACACATAAATTATTTTAAGAAAGGTCTTAGAGACTATTCCTTCTTGGGGGAAACAATTCTGTTCTGCATTTAGCATGTTTAATATAAAGGCAATGGCTCCCCCTAATGTTATGTTTTTTCAACCACAACATGATGTTACAAGGTACAAGCCACTATTAACACCCTATTGCATCACTACCAAAGCAGATGAGATACTCAGAATAAAATGTATTACAGGCATTGTTTACATTTACATTTATTTTATTCAATCTAGGTATTAAAAATGAACACCCGATATTCAACAATGTCACAATTGCTGTAATCCCAGTTCTTTCCAAAAGTACACAGAAAACACAGGATACCTTCAAATAAATAAACTATACCATATACATATTGACATATTAGACAATCACTCATATTGCATTATTTTCATGGTAGCAGGGCACCCATCAATGAGCGCAATTTTGGGCTGTTGCTCAACACTCCAAGCTCTCTCAGAGTACAGGAAAGTCCAAATTTCTTAATATTTCACAAGAGGATGTCTGTTTTTTTCTTACAAACAACTCCTGTTATACTGTGTGTACATGCTGTTGCACAGTGCACCCTCAACACCTTTTATACCAGAACAAAAAATGAGGGTATTCAGACAATGAATTACAGTAGAAAGAGCACTTGGGTTCCCTCCAATCCCTTACAGTATCTTTAAGTCATTTGTTCATTAGATTACTGAGGAGGCTAACAAAACGTTCACTGCATAATGTATGTGAATGAACATGGAAAATTATCTGAAACTGTAATGTATCACAGAAATCACATCCTCATGTAAAATTAGGGAATGTATATTTTGGGGACAATGGTGAGGTCTGAGTGGGTCAAATTTTAAAAATTTCAATAAAAGGCCTTAGTATGATACAAACTGAAGTTTTGCTATCACCACATACACATGTACAATATACTGATAGAGGCCTTTATGACTCACTGAAACTCTTCCAGTTTACAGCATTATTACAGTGTATTAAAGCTTCAAGCTTGTTTCTCCACTTTTCCTCCATTGTAAACTACACACATCTGCAGTTTCAGGTTGATCTTTTGCCAACCAATGAAAAAACCTGCTTGTTTTTAAAAGCGGCGAACAGCCAAAGACAAAGTCCTCTGACTGCAGAGTCGGCTTTCGCCGTGTTTTCGCAGGTACAGACAGCAGACTGGTCTACAGTAGAATGGACTGTTAGTAATGCTTTGTGCCCCTCCCCCTTGGCATTGTTGCTATGGAGACCACGTCACAGGCCGTCCATCATGGCCAGAAGGTCATCTCCTTTGCTGCTGGCTCGGGGAGATTGATCTCCAGCCTCTGTGAACTCTCCCATGATCTTGGCTAGCTCAGCATTGGCCTGCTGGTCCTGGAAGACAGTTTTGTCCACCAAACACAGTGCTGAACCGTCAGCAGAGGGACTTATGGCTTATTACTGTAAATCCTGTTAGACTGGCAAAGCCTGACATCTCTGATCATTATATAACATTTAGCCTATCACTGGGATAAGCTGTGATTGGGCAGAGAGCCTGATCATGAATTGTTTATCAAGAACACAAGATGGCATCCGTACAGTTCTGTCCTGACAGGCTACATGAAAATTAAAACTAACCATTGAATTATTTCCTATGTACTCAAACATTACCACAGAAAACAGTTTGTGTGGACAGATCAATAGAGTTTACCTTCGTTGCTTGGATGTTTATGACTCCATATGAAAACTCATCGGGTCTTGATATAAGTGCCTCCCTTTGATACAGGAAAGAGGAATGTCAATTTTAAACACAAATACTTTTTTCTTCACACAGGGAAAAAAAGCATCACATAACATTTCACATCTGTTAAAGGCTGGCTCGGATGTAGACCCTGAGCAAAGTGTTCCTTCTTATTGCTGCAAAGCAAACAAATAAGGGTACTTACTCTTCTTCCTCATCAGTAGCGAAAAGGTTGACTCGGAAGCCACTTTCTGTGCTTCCAGGTTTCTGAACTTCTAAGCCTCCCATTAATCGAGACAGCAGGTTCAGCTCCTCTTTGGCCAGAGGGTTGGGAGCAGTATTGACCTGATGACACACAATGGAAAAGCTCATTGCCATTTTCTTTTTATCCAGGTTATTTCTGCTAGAATTGCACGGTCCATTTGCAGTGCATGTGAGGTCCTTTTTCAGTTTTGCATTAGTAACTATTATTTATGTTGTGATGTTCGAGAGAAGATAAGCAGATACCAAAAGTCATTCAATTTTTTTTTTTTGCACAATATAGAGATTTTTTTTTCAAGAAAACCAAGTGGACGTTCTCCTTACCCCAAGCCCAGCAGACAGCTTTAAGTTACCATTAAACATTTGTCTTGCAGGTTGCATATGCATACTCTGTATCATTGTTACTCAAATTTCTGTGTATTTACTTTACTCAGTGGTTAAAGTGACTCTAATTCTGATGTACCAAGCGTGCAATACAGTGATAAAATGGATAATTAATTTGCTCAATTTAAACTCTGTAAAAGAAGTTCAGGCAGATAGAATATATTGGCAAATCCAGGATTATTAATGTCTACAACACAGAAAATGAACCTTTTCGCTCACCTTTGTGTGCTGAGCTGAATTTTTAGATGTTCCTGACATGTGGGTTTCCACTGGGCGACTTACACTGTACCTGAGAGTCAAGAGGGTAAAAATAAACACTCAACAAATGTCAGAGCAAGAGAGGATTTGCATAAGTAGCAGTTTATTTCTATAAATTATTAAACGTTACGATGTTAAGCTTCAGTTGTTCTTGTACAATGTGTCTGTATAAGCTGCCATTCCACTAATCTTCCTGTTTATTTACTGTACTTGGTAAACAAAGTTATTCTGATTTTTGCTGTTAGCGTCTTACATGTTGGTGCCTAGCTTGATGACCCTGTCTCCAAACATCTCCAAAGACCCCTCCCGCAGAGCACTGGTGTAGTTTCCTCCATTAGAGAACTGAAGTCTGCTCACCTCCTCACCAGTGCAGCTAAATATCCTGGAGTTATCAAATACAAAAGCATAAAATATTAAGAGATAACACCTTGTTTTCACACAGACAGTATATTAGCTTTAGGATTTTTGTTACCCATTATAACAAGCAATTTACCAAAATAAGTGAAAGCAACTCAGTGATGACAACGCAGACGAAGCTAGCTCAGGGGAATAAGGGGAATTTCTGTATGTTCACTGTTGAAACTCATAACTGTGAACTCTAATTTCCAGACAAGTTAAATGTTTCACTGTGTTTGAGTGTCTGAGCCCACAATCCTTGGTTAATTGACCCCAGCTGAAAGTGCAGCATACCTAAAATAAGAAGGAGAAAGCAACAAACCCCCTGTAATGCAATTAGCTTCAGCTTGGCCTACTTAACCTAAGATTAGAGTGTCTGGGAAAGATAAGCAAACAGAGGATCAGAAAGAAACAGACAAAATCAAAGATCATCCGAGGGACCAACGAGTAAATTACAACTGTTTTCACAAACCCAGATGTATGATTGAGCAGTTTTTCAGGGCGTTCTCCGTCAAGATTTACTGTAACGTTTGTTTGGGTGATGATAAGTGCAGGCGGTGGTACCTGATCAGGCCAGGGATTTGTGTTCCATGCGGCACAGGACCAGAGGTGGGGAGGACAAAGCGGCCGTTGGAGTTCTGCACTTTGTCTTTGAGGAAGATAGAGACCTGACATGATAGAACACACACACAGGGAGGTTTCTGAAATCTCAAAGAAAACTTCTGGCAGCTCCAGTTCACATCATGGAGAGACACAAGATAATAATCTCTAAGTAGAGTTTCTCAGGTAGCTTTCCGGTTGCTAAAAAAAATGGACAAGATAATGGACTTACCCTTATATGCATGTCTTGAAAGAAGATGAGAAGAGTTTGTCTAATCAACTGGAATTCACCACTAGACAAGGGTGTATAGATCTTAGGGTAAAAACAAATATAAAACATAAAAAGAATGAGATAGCAATATATGAAAAAATTGAACTGTCATAAAATTAAATATCACATGGTTGGGTCAGTGTTTTATCTGCCTAACAGTGGGTGAAAGACTGCAACAATAATTGAGAATGCCACTTAAGTTCTGAGTATGGGTGCATGAAGCAGCTGGTGCTGCTTGAGCCAACATATCTGCACAGTACAGTACTGCAACACATTTTGAACTGTAGAGAATGAAAAAAAGGGGAAAAAAAGAAGATAAAGTCAAGAACATCATACCTCTATGAGTTGTCGGTACGTCTCATCAACCTGGCTGAGAATGCTGGGAGTGTCCTTCACAAAGTCTTTGATGGCATCCATGTGGTTGAAGGAGACGAGGAGGATGTCTTTAGGCCGGGGACACAGAAGCACCTGGTACTTGAAAGCCATGGTCATCAAGTCATAGAGCTGTGAGACGAAAAGGAACGAAGATGAGTGACTTCAGTGGCTTATCAGTCAAAATAAAAATACATGCTCTTTGTATATATTAACAGCAGAGGGAGCCACACGGCACATATTAGATTTGAATGGATGTGACCAATTTTGCTCTACATAATTACAGCTGAGGCAGGCTTGCAGGTGACACCATATAATACAGCTGGTATGGATATAACTCACAGAATTCTATAGAGATTTATCAAATCTTTATAGCATGTTTAATTATTCCAGGTATCCACTGCAATGCATTGCACACAGCTTGAAATGTCTGAGCCAAATGAATAAAAATGCTTTACAGCCTGATTAAAACAGTAGTCATGTGTGAGAACGTGCTTAATATCTGGTTAAGGTTTGTGTGATGAACTGAGGATCTGATAAAAGACCTGAGGAATAGAGATGATCAGTGTTGCACATACAACAAAGTTCTACCTTGTCCATGCTAGCTTGATTGAGTCTCATTATGGAGGCGTGGGCCAGTCTGTCGAAAACAGTCCGCAGGGCCTTCTTGGAGTAAAGCTCCTGTGGCTTGAAAAGCTCTTCCAGAAACTTTTTGTTGAACATGGTGGTGATGATGTCATTCATAACTAGTCGAGCAAACAATACAATAGAAAAGCCCTCAAAAGGTTAACTGAAGTTGCACATAACTATTCACCTTACTAACTATCTTACAAGCAGGCAGATGAGCATTCTATATGCTTGGCAAAACCCTTTCAAATCAAGCCTACTCCCAAAGGCCCTAACAAAGCAGCAGCCTGGATAGCAATAAAGCATTTTGCCTACTTGATAGCTTGGATTGTCCTCTTTGGTTTGAGAGTCATAGAATTTGGACTCATCCCATGATCATTACTGGGCACACTTTAAACAAATGAATTCCCTGTTATTAAATGTAGCTATACAAAAAGGGGATTTCTGGGGTGTAAGTATTCATCAAAGGTGAGTATCCTTGTTTTTTGAGGGAATCTAAATTCCATGTAGGCCCAGCCACTCAAATGATGCACTGAGGTGCAGGGTCAACCACAGTATATTATGTGAGTGCAGATCTGTGTAGTATGTGAGATCTCATCTGGATTCTGCTGTCCATCCACCAAGTCCTCTCATCCACTCAGCTTGTTGGTTTGCTCTAGGCCAAAGCAGAGCATAGAGCTACTGATGTGCTGCTGCATAATAAGCTGGGTATGAGTACCTCTCCGTCTGTCCGCCTCTATCCAGTCAGCTACAATGGGCACTTTATAAATTAAAAGGAGACAGATAAACAAACTGGAGATGTTCTGACTAACAAAATGTTCACATGGATGGGTCAGTATTTCATCTGCTGAACAGTGAGTGAAAGTATGCTAACATTAGCTGGAACAATAATGGAGAATAACACCTAAGTTCTACTGTGAAACATGTAATATGTCTTAACAGTTCTGTCCTGAACATTTCTTCATATCCCCCCTAGACATGAACAAGAGATAAAGAGTTTGAACCATCACTTCCTATACTGTCACACTTAAGAAGAAGGTCCACTGTACATTCCCCTGAAAAACATGTGCTGACTATATAGCTAGTACCCTGTATGAATTTCTGGAGGTCAGGGCACAATTTATTGCCTGGAACAGACATTACTTGGCACTCACTTGCATGTAACAGACACTGATTGCATAGCTCCAAATACTCAGTCTCTGACAATGGAGTGGTGCCAGTTTGTACATTGGCATGGCATCATATATTGAAGTCTGGTCTGGGCTTGCTATTGATTAGGCAGCCTAAGGCCATATAAATAATAGGTGCCTTACAATTTGTGGAATTTTCCTTTAACACAACAAAAAAATAACCAAACTAACCGTTAACACTTGTTTATTTTGATTAAACCCACCGTCTCTGAATCAGCGACACTAATAATCAACCCAACTACCTGTAAAACAGACGAGCTGACCAGCTTGCATGTGTAGCTAACGCTGTATAACGTTTCAATGGAGGTTGGCTTTAGCGTTATTAGCTAGGCAGCTGCTAAGCTAGCTACCTTTCTTGGCTTTGTCAGCAGGGATATTCTGGGCTCGAAGGCGTTGATCCAGGATGTAGAGCATTTCTCCACCAAGATTGATGAAGAGCAGGGGCAGAGTCCTTGACGACATGACTGAATTTGAATGGTTAAATCCCTCGAGAAAATTGCGGTAGCTAGCGAATTTTGCTAGCCTGCAAACTAACTCCTATGTTTGATTACAGGGAGTCAGTAAGCCTCTTCTGGTTGCCAGGCCACGAACGAAAGACCCAATCAGAGCTCTGTGCGTTAGTACGTACAAGGAAGGGGGGGAGTCAAGAAGTGCCTAGGACAACTTGAAGGATAACTGTTTTTATTAACTATTTCTTGTGGTCCAATCTCATGAATGTTCATAATGCTGTAGTGATAAATGGTTCATGAATAACATGTAATTAATTTTCAACAGTGTGATTTATTTACACTAATGCACATCATACACGTTTGGATACTTGTGTGTGTGAAGACTCGAGACAGGACATTGCATAATATCATCTTTTAATATAAAGCTGCACTTCCTTCTTCTCTACAAGGAGGACAGGCACTCTACAGAAATAACTGATTACTTTCTCAATAGCAAGGCAGACATAATCAACAAACTGAAGATTTATAGCTGGTCACGATCCTTCATTTTTGATTAGGATGAAACTTCTCCATTCCTGATACGCATTTCTCGCGCCATCCTGCACACCTCGAAAAGTCCACAGCAACAGGTCATCAAAGCATCGTTGCATATTGTCCCCTGTGGTAAAGGATTGCAACAAAATCACGTGATGTAAAACCTCAGCCCTGTATCACAAGTATGTGTGCAAGTCAAGTTTCTCAATTAGAGGGAAAAACCAACATGTTGATGAAATCTCTCCTTGTCTTTCATAGAATCAACATTTTGGATATATAACTTCCTTTATGAGATGTGAAAGCCACGAGATTAGGTGACTGATAGACTGATAGCTACGACATTAGGAGATTGATAGACTTATCTCAAATAGTGTGAGAGCACGCACTCTGTGGAGTTTCGGATACATACTCATATTGTTAAATATGAAAAACATACCTGAATACCATATGTCAGTCTCATATGAGTCCTCATGGCTGTCATGCCCCCTGGCAAAACACCCAAACAGCAGTTTTCTCCATACTTATTTGCTGTGTAGCAGCTCAGTGCTATTGGACAGATACAACCCAGGCCACCTGCACAAAGAAGTGTACACTGTCAAAGCTTGAAAGAAAAAATAGCATTTATGCCACAAAAATATTCACTGATGCTCAAGTGTCCCTGGTAAATGGACACAAAATAGGCAATATTAGAATATGCATTGAGTTTTTGGGGAAAAGGTGAATGAAATGTACTCACAGACCAGCAGGTCGCTGCAGCAGGCACACAGGCCTGTGCTCCACTCTCCTGTTTGAACATTTGTGCCGTAGGAGCTTGTGCCTGGCTGGTGGGTTATGACTGGGTTTGACATTTGGATCACTGGACTTGCTTGACCACAACTAGCCTTCTAGTAAAGAACACATTAAGCTGTTATCACTGGGAGAGAGCAACAGCACAGTTTCAACATTTGCAAGATACAGGTGCCAAACCTGTGGCAAGAAGCTTCTGCAGACCTAATCTAACCTCTTCCCACAACGTGAGTTAGAAATTTACAGCCCTAAATTGCCTATTTCCATTTGGTACAACAGTTTCATATTTTAACATGCATACTTCTGTATGATGCAGTGATGTTCATGGTCTCTGTGATTAATTTTAGAATTTGACAATGAAATCGTACAGCAGTATAGCATACAGTAAAGTACAGAGTAAAATGTGAATTTTTGATTAAGAGACACAGATCTGCGGAAGATCCAAAGGGATGACCAGTGAGGGTATATGAGATTTACACTCTATAAAACTTTTTTAAGGCATTTCTTATGGTTTTGAACTGGAAATCTAACCACATTTCCACAAAATTCTCCAGAATACACTCAGTGTATACAAAGCCCATTCCCTACGCACTAATGCTGTTCATGATAGTTTGTTTTGGCATTCTTGTTTCTTTCTGTGGAGACATATTTATTCACACAAATCTAAGATATAAATGGCTAAATATTACAGAGATATCATGCATTACATTATATTCTGTAATTTCCACTTTTGAAACAAAAAATTTGATCATTTTGATCAGATTGATCATTTGAAGAGAAAAGTGAGTATGCATCAATGTGATTTGCACTGGTAAATATCACCATTTTTAAGTAAAGCATGGGCAGCCACTCAGAGCCATGTATTATAGCAATTGTATAAAAAGGAATAGAAAACTAAAGATGAATGCATTTATTATCCTGAACTACAAAAGAACACATAGATTTTCACACAGATATCAACAGGAACTAGGTGTCAGAACATAAAAACTGGTAAATATAAAATATGCACAGTGCACAAAAACTATTGATGATCAAAATAATTTAGAATGAATAAGTTGTAAGTTCATGTTCATCAACAAATGTGAAGAAAAAGAAAGATCTCACTCACCAGAACAGTCTGCTACTCTGCACTCCTCCAGATCAGACTGAGACTCACCACACAGGAAGCTGTGACAAGTCTAAGCTGTGAAATGCTGGTTACCAACTAACTGCTATTTCCGAGGATGACAAAGATCTCTGTAGAGATTCACAGACAAAATTCAGCCTGTTAACATGAAATGCTTGCACCGCGTCGTGGCTACCAAACCTGTACTCTAACACAAGTGCAGTTTACTGGGACATATCTTGAGTATGCTGTCAAGAGCACTATCGAGTCAGACAGTGCTCCAATCGCACAAGTGAGATCAGCTCAGCTCAGTTTCAGGGAAGTCATGCGGTTTTAAGAACCTTACACCGCCCTTTTTTTTTAATAACACCCACAAAGCATCATGTTTCCTTTCTCATACATCTTCATTAATCTTGATGACTTTTTTCCTCTACTTGAGATACTTGATAAAGTGGTCATGGGTGAAGAACTTCATCGCTGCAGTTTCTAAATGATAACCTTCCTCATCCTAGTTATGGAAAAAATAACAGACAAAGGCATTTGAAATTATACATTTAATTGATAGTGACAAACCTTTTTGGTACAAATAAACAATTACTACGTCCATAGTTATTTCAACTGCACTGTCTCAAACATCTTTATTTCCATTAATTTCTGATGGGTTACATCAACAAACAAGAAATCATTTTATATAATGGTGACAAATGACAGAGTAAGAATATTATCCACGTCCCACAGTATCACATGTGAAAAGATAAAGACGTCATGCTGGTCAAGCTATAGAATAATGTGGCTCAATGTTCACTGGCTGTCTGCAGCTGTTGCCTTGGCTGCCTCTGCACTCGCCCGGCTTTGACTCATCCTCAGCTTCTGCTCCGCCTTTTGTTTCTGCACCTCTTTGAAGACCTGAGAGAAAGACACGCATGACCCGGCATCAATGCAAACAAAGAATAACACCTTCAGTCTCTCCACGTGGTTCAGGCAACTTAGCCGAGAGTATTGCTATCACACGTAGCATGTGTCAGTGTTACCCGCAGAAAAATGCGTTAGTGTGGTGTAAGGGTCTCGGAAAAAGTGTTAAGATTTTGCACCACCTAAATCCTCCACTGAAACCATTACTAAAAGATTCTGTCTGTAGGTGTGGCTGACCTTGGCAAGGAAAAACTAGTGCACATCTTCATACTAAATGAGGACAGAATGTTCCACAGAAAAAACAAGACACTTTGTTTGCTACCTTAATGCAGAACGCTTTCTTGGCCAGCCAGCGGCGGGTGGTCCGTCTGTAGTACTCTGGAGGGAAGGTGTAGGCGATGCCCAGCTGCTGGCACACATTCTCAAAGGCATCATAGTGAACCAACCTAAGGTTCTTCAGAAGCTTCTTCCTGCGGTCGATGGCCATGAGCATCCGTCTCTTATTAGCTTTGTCCTGGAATGAAATGAGACGTGGCCAAAACATAAATGTGATTTAAGGAGGCTTAAACTGGGGGAAATGAGAGCAAATTAAGTACAGCTTATACCCTAAAATGATAAAATGTTTCATCTATTTTATCTTTGCTGCTTATTCATTTATTTATTTATTTATTTATGAGTCACAAAATGCAATTGTATGACGACAATGTCAAAAATGTCCTTAGTCACATCTTATAGTGGTGCAGCTTTTAGTTTCATTTATTTTTGTATCATGTGCCCATGTTTCACATCTACCATGTTTTACATCTAGGCCAAATTCAGCCACTATATGCTACATATGTCAGTGTGACGTGGAAATAGTACTTTCCCAGCATGACCGTGTTATGATCTTGTGTCATGTGGGGGCGTACACAGGATTTCCTGTTGAGCTTACATGCCTCACACCAGAGGAAGGCAAGAGAGGAAATGTGGAGATGATGCACTACTCAACTGGCCTCTTACATGTTACAACATAACAGATCTTTCTGAAATTCATCGCGCCACAACATAAACCTCCCTGTGTAGCATGCAAGGGGAAAAAACTCAAGAGCTTCTCTGCAACCACATAAATAACGAACAATATTGTTTTAACTTGATTTTGTCTCATGCTAATCTTCCACACACCTTGTGATGTTTTTGCAAGTGATCCTGATAGTTTCGGATTCTTGCTGTCAAAATGGCCACTGAAAGAAAACATAATGGTCAGGGAAAGCAAAGGAAAGCAAAAAAAAAGGTAAATGGGAGATGAGTTAGCATATATCAGTATTTTTGTCTGTTTTTGTTTCTTTTTCACAGAGTGAAAAACATCTTGGGCAGCATTGTAAAACGGAAACTCACCCTTGACCTTGACTGAACTACGGTCATTCTCATCCCTCTGTACTTTTGCAATCAACTGTTCTGTTTTCAGCTGTAGCTTTTCACTCTGAGGACATACATTGAAAGAAATAACCTGATAGTACAGTAAATCCACTTTTTGAAAAATTACTGATACTGGGCCATAACAAATAACACTCATCACCATCAAAATTCTGCTCTTGGAGAAAAAGAGAGTGGACTGCCTCTGTGCAAGGTGATCAGTATGAGTATGAGATCAGTACTTACATGGCTTGCAAGCTCCAATGTAAGTAGTCGTTTGACAATATCATCTGTCCTATTAACACAAGATGCACCAGTATTAAAACAGGACATAGTGATTTAAGTCTAATCACTGGCTTAAAAAAGAGTTAAGAATGCAGATATACAGTGACTTATAAATGCAAGATGTACAGTGATATTCATGTGATACAGTATATGGGCTACAGTATGTATGTATACGTTTGAGCGAGGGGAACAGCAGCATAATCTTTCTTCAGCATTGTTGGAGGAAGGTCACTCAGCTGGCTCTCAACCACTGTAAGAGGAAAAACATGTTTGGATAAATAGTGAGTGTTTCACAATGCAACTGATTGGACAGGTGGCAAAATACCATTAGCTTGTTTGTTTGAAATGACACTTTCCTATCCTAATAAAATACCTGTCTTCTTCTTTGCAGCTCGGGCATAATGTCTCACTACAGGCTGAGAAGCAAAGCTGCCTGAACCTGGAGAGACAGAGAGAGTGAGTGAGAGAGAGAGAGAGAGAGAGAGAGAGAGAGAGAGAGAGAGAGAGAGAGAGAGAGAATATATAGAAAGTATGAATGAATCTGACAGTTTGACAATCACATATTTTATGAGAAACTTTTTCAAGCAACACAAGCAAGGCAACTGAGCTCCAAAGTGGCCAAATAATTGGTGTCTGAACTGCATATACATCAATTACCTAGCTGCCAACATATTTAATGTATCAGAGGGAAACAGTTATACGGGAAACTGTGGTAAAAATCATGACGTTGGTCAAACACACACAAACTGAATCAGCAGAGCAGTGGCTTCAAAGTTAAGGGGAGCACTGCCAGAAAGCTCACACGATGCAAAAAATGACCTCATAACTGAGTCAAAAAGCTATGTGACCCACACCCAACATAGCTTCACAGAGCTGATAATGATGTCAAAGCTGCCATTTGGAAACCTCACATACAAAAAAACATAACCTGCTGTAAGGAGCACATAAACCGGACCCCTGAGCAAAGGAAAATGTGATGATACATCGCTTTTCCTGGACATGTGTAGATTTTAACTCTGGAGGAAGCCAAACGCTATCTCACATCTAAAATATCTCTTGATAATGGTTAAGCATGTTGGCGGCTCAGCAGCAGCACAGGAAGCCATCTTGTGGGAGTCGTTCGGTCTGCTGAATGCTCTACATGGTCATATAATGACTTTTGAGTCATGTAAGGTCATTTACAGAACCATGGACACAGTATGACACCAACACTGTTCTCTTATTCCAAGATGATAATGCTTTACTGACAAATTCAAGAGCGGTTTCACAAGCACCAGGAGTGAATCAAATGCTTTCCATGGCCTCGCCTATTACCAGATCTGGCCTGCACATCACTGAACCTTCACGGGAAATTTGTCTCATAAAGAAACTGGACATTCTCTTTCTTAAAGGATAATTCAGGACTTATATGACAGCAATCTAAGGGGAACTGATGCTGTTCTGAAAGTAAAGGGGTAACAATGAAAGCGACAAAAAGAAGTACGGTTAAATTTGTTAGTTCCTATATATGGGGAAAAGTTTCTAAGAGTGACCACAGTAGACCCCAGAATTTCATTTAAGGAAACAGGAATAATCCACAGCGGCTTGGGGTGTTTTCACACTTGGTTTATTTCAGCCTCTCAGTTGGACTCAGACTTTGATTTGTTGTGCATATCTGAACAGTGTCAAACAAACTCAGCTTCCCCAAAAGCGAACTGTCCCGAGACCAAGCCAGGGGGTTGATCTGACCTTATTTAGAGGTCTGATTGATTATATTTCCCTTTATTTCAGTGTACAAATGGTCAGAATACATAATACATGTTGGAGTATGAATGAATGTTTTGTCATGTAGCCTATTTCAGATGCTTTTTGTGTTCTGTTATCGGTTTCCCAATTTCTCTTGGCTAATTTCATGAAAATGAACCACAAGAACATGAATAAAGCATGAATAAAGCATGAGTAAGCACAGCCGATCTTCATCTGAAAACTACCCACAATGCAACACAACACAGGTTTGAGTTCTAAAGACCCGTATTGTGAACTGTAAGTGGACAGAGAAGTGAGCTGTTCTGGTGGGTTAGCACTTATTGTCCATAAGAACACACATATGTGAGTGTTACTCATATTTGACAGTTAAGTAGTAAGAATACTTGACGATTTGCAACACATTATCTTTTCATAGGACTTTATCACAGAGATACAAGCTGCTTGTCACTACCCCAAAACGTACAGGCCCATCCACTGTGTGTGTACCCAACTAAAGGATCTTTGAAGGTTTCTTTGAATTGAGGTTACCCATGTTACTTCTCTTTCTCACCATTAGGGATTGTGCAGAAAAAAAATTATCCACAGTGATGAATGTATCTGTTTATTGTCAGGAGTTTGTGGTGGAAGCGTGCTTGTGATTCCGCAAGCAAGCCAAAAGAGGATGTAGCTCTGTAAAAATTCAGCTGACACATTCTACTTGACATGAACGGGAAATTAAATTATTTTTTCCCACATCCTCTTGGTTTGTTCAGAGGTTCAAATGATTGCTACTGAAAAGGATTAAAAGTTTAAAAAATAAATAAATAAATAAATAAATAAATAAATAATTAAGCAGCAGCAGGTCAAACAGTAAACATAATATTTTCTCTGGCTGTATATCAGCAATAACAACAGAGTGGGATATCGAGTGAGAATAGGGAGAAAAAGTTTTTTTTTTTTCCTCTAGAAAGTACTGTACATAATAATTCATATTGCCAAATCACATTAAGATGTTTTCAGACTCACTGTACGTACTAAGGATATTGGTCTGCTCAATCTATTTTATACAATTCTCTATCTCCCCCGAAGTGCACAGTCCGTACATGTAACAACACTGCCCACTCCTGTTAGTGTTACCTAATGTCATGAGGTTTCAGCTACATGTTTAGACCATGGAGTTTATATGGTCGGTGGTGGTGAACAAAGTAATGAAACCTTGTTAAATGCCTATCTAGTCGGCTTCGTGCAATCTAAGGGATGATTTTTTTCCTTTTCGCCCACACTTACCACAGCTGATTGTCGGTCTAGATGTTAAAGCGGAGGTAGACGTCCAGTTTTTCGACGATAGGGCAGAGCAACATCCTGCAAGCTTTGACAAAACGCCGCTGTCCCGCAAGACGGCACTTGACGTTTTCACAATGCCTCGTAAGGCTGTGTTTGTGAACATTATTGACTTTGTAATAATTTAAAACCTCTCTCAAGTGATGAAAATGTGACAGCTAATAACACTCGTCCCCTACATGAGGCTCGCCATATTGGATAGACCAAACTAGCCGATTGAGGACAAGTTGCCAGGCTGTGCTGTCGATGTTAGAGAACATCGATGTGAGACAGCAGGCCTACTTCAAAATGTCTATTTTTATTTCCTTTTGGTTCATTTTAGGTTTCTATCATTAATTATGAAAACGAATAATATGGGATCAAAAAGACAGCATACATTTTTTCTTACTGCTTTTTATATTAGCGTTGGTTAAAGATAGATTTAGCCTAATAAATTTTACCCTATAATGTTGTACCTGAGTAGCTTTTCTGTGCTTGTGCTTTTGTAAGTCAGTAATATAAGTTAACTTCTACTTAAGTCATGTAGGTCTGTGTGAACGTATGGGTGAAGTGTAGACCCTTTTCACAGCAGTCATTTTGACATTAAACAGTAGGATGGACACAGGTGTTACTAATGACATGCATGACGGCTCTGTTCCATTTAGATCTAACAGGGCCAGGGTCTTGCTTTTGTTCATGCTGGCTGACTGGAAAGACTCTTCTACACTTAAACGGACTGGAACCTTAATTAATGTCATTAGTAACACCTGTGCTTCCCTGTTGTTTCGAGTCAAAATGGCTGCTGTGAAAAAGATCTATTACTTGCTACATTGTAAATTGCATCTAGTATAGACTACAAATTATGTAAGGTCTCTATAAGCAAACATACCATGGCAAATAAAAAAAAGGTAATTCATGGAGCAGTAAGCAGTGACTGTCAGTCAGCAGAGAAGAAAAAAGAAATTGCCATTCTTTATTCATCTTGTTCTGTGAAGTGAAATATTCTTAGGTAAAAGAATCACCATCTATGCATCATTACATGGGAAGATCGCAGTTGCCTAAATAAGTGACTATGTTGCAAAATTAAGTACATTTTGAAGTGCGTGCGCGCACACACAGAGAAAGAGCGATAAACAGTAACTCAAGTTAGAATGCTTTTTTTGATGTTAGTTAGATAATCTTGTAGGCTAATGTAAAACTATGTTAGCTCTCATTACAGTGCTTAATTGTGTACTAAACAAAACAAACGAAAACGAAAACAATACGAACCCACTTCCATCTTACTCTGAGAACATTTTAAGCCAATTATGTTCGTCATTAACTTTAATTCTTACCCTGCACATTACATAGAGGATCTACTTGCACAATTTTCTGGAACAAGTTATGAAATAAATGGTGGAGGTAACTGGGTGAGGGTCAATTCTAAGATGCCCAGTGATCTTGATGTTGACCTGACAGAATGAGGTAGGCCCAAATTAAGGTCTGAACACCCTACAGTAGCTCTGTGTGGGTCATCTGAGTGGATAGCACCTTTAGCATCACTGCTGTAGAGTTGTGTCATTTCAGCTGTGTTCACTTAGCACCTGGCACCATGACAAAAATGTATGTTCTCGCAGAGGGATGATGTATCGCTCCACAGGATGATACAGACACATCATGGACGTTACCCAATGTCGTATGCATTTACAGATACGGGATACACAGGATTATACATCTTAACTCAGTGTGGCCACTATACAAACTCAATCATGTTTCCCATTGCTTTGAACACCCTTCCAAAGCAGTTATTCATATAGTTAGTAAAGTACTGTCAATCACTTTGAGTATCATTCAAGGTTAATGCTCGCAGAAGAGGAAAGTCATCCCAAAGAATGCTTGACTCTGCATTTCCTCCAGGGCCATCATCCTGGGCTGGTCCAAAAAAACATTGCCCTCTTGCCATCCCATCAGTTGGCATATTCTGGTAGCTCTTTGGGGTGAAGACTTCTTCTGTCTCCAAGAGGGGCTGTGTGGACTCAGAGCGTAAGTAGACATGGGACTGGCTGGTGGACTGGCTTGTGTATGGACCAGAGAAGATCACAGTGGCATATGGGACAGAGTCGCTGTTAGATCCAGAGTACCTGGGGCTGAGTGGTGAACCACAAATGGACTCTCCAAGGTCACTGGTGTCCTCTGCACCACTGTGTAACCAAGAGTCATCATCACCTTTATCTAGCTTTTTGGAAAGGTCCAGAAAGCTGAGGTGGGAGAGGTACATTGGATTGGGCTCCTCAAAATCTGAGAGTTGGGGGATATCCTGTTAAAGGAAAGTGAATTAGTCATTGCCATCAAATGACAAAATAAAATATCTGCACTAAATTAACTTTATCACATAGCATAATTTAATTTAGAGTGTTTTATATTGTTTTGCAGAAAAACATCCCATCATTCATCTCATGCAGGATGTTAATTGTGCACCTGGATAGATTCCGATGTCCATCTTTTGATGCTGCTATTGGCTGGATCAGGTATCAGTGGCCAAAAACGCATCTTCAGTCTGCAGAAGAGATGACAAATAAAATCCCCGTTTTGAGCACAAACACCATACTACAGTGCACCGATTTACAGGTTGGCTAAGTTCTCACCTGTTGTGGTTTGAGAAACACATCATGACTGTGATAATAATCATCAGTGACAGTCCAACTCCGCATGGAATTATAATCATCACAACAACAGCGACTGCATCTGTGAAAATAAATAAATATGAATTGTCAGCAATAGGAATGCAGTTTATTTATAATGTCTCTACAAAGCAATTGCTAAATGTTGATACCAACCGATGGGCTCTGTTTTCAAATGAATCGTTGACCCGTTCAGACTTCCACCATCTGTGCTAACCATCATGAAAGCCTCATACAAAGACATAGTATTGAGCTCCTTCAGAACTACCTTCCTCTTTTCCAGGTCAGCATTCACAACTGAAATACAGTCACACACACTTTAAATTAGCATTAAGCACATACAACAAAACAGTTGATGGCATCACAAATATAGGTCATGTTCTTACCCTCAATTTGTCCCTGCTCATCCCAGTAAAAGATCTTGTAGCTCTGGACAATTCCATTTCTTTGCCCTAGTGGGATTTCATCCCAGGTAAGCTCAATAAAGGAATGCCAGGTCTTTTTAACCTCTATTTTTGGTACCATGGATGGAGCTGCAAAAAAGGGATCTTTATCAATAATTGCTTGGAATATATATCAATAATTGCTTGGAATATATTGGGTTTATTTTGGTTATGCAAATTTGGACCAATGTCATTTGATTCAGCATTAGCCTTCGTGTTAATGGTTTATGATTTAATACCTCAGGACCAGCTAAAATGTTATACATCGTATATCCACAAGAGGGCATTATTATATCACAATTCAGCTGGATCTGATGGGTCACACTAATTTTTATTATGCATATGGCAAGCTCTATTCTCACTTCTTCAAAGGGAAAACAGCCCGCCTTTCACGTCTGCCTGTTCTTTCTGCGATCCTCCTGGTGTCTTCGGCGACTTACCCTTTTGTCTAGAGTAGGCATTAACAGTCTTAGGAAGGCCTATCCCATCCTTAAACCTAGGATACACAGAGATCCCGTAGGGCTTGTATGGCTCAAAGCTGCCTATGGACCAGAGTGAAGAGGTTAGAGTGGATCAGTGCCTCTAAGCATATAACAGTACAGACAGATCACGCACGGGGAAAAAAGTAGATCTTGCATAAGAATGACTGTATGACCATTTTAGATAATGTTCTTTCACTCTTATGGTAGAAATATTGACAATAAGGAGGATGCATATTACCTACATGAACTCTAACATCTCCAATACAAATATTGTAACATACATACCTGTTATCACAAGGCTTGACTGGTTTCTGTCAGCCATATCAAAGTGGAGGAGGGAAGGGTCTGGTTGTAACAAAGGTCTCCATTCTACCACATAACCAGTGAGGCTAGAAGAAGCCAGGCTTGTCCACTGGACAAGTAGGGTGTCATCACGAGGAAGGACTGTAACGTCTGATAGTGCAGTACGATCTAGAGACACAAAACACATTGTGCACATTGTGGGGAAATTTTATCATACCATATTGTACCTGAGGCTTTTTCTAATCCAATTCAAGCAAAGATGTTAGTTTTACCTTTTTGTTGAAACACAGGAACCTCAGTGGGTTTGGATTTCCCTGCTGCATTCACAGCATATAGGAGCACTTTCTTTGCTGCTTTGGGAAGCTGGAAAGCACAGTAATGCTTCATCGTAGAGCAGACCTGTTCCTTTTCACCCGGCACTTTTAGAAGTGAGACAATGTACGACACATTTTGACTGTTGGCGTGGAATTGTTTTGATGGCTAAACAAGAAAAGTGAGGAGACCTTTTAGGGCAGGCATCACACACAACTACCATCACAACCAGAGCTATAACAGCAAATATGTCAGCTTTTGACAGGTGTCAAGGATTGCATGTGGTGTGCGTACCTTCCAAAACAAGTGTACGTTGAGATGTTTTTGCTTGGGCTCCCTTGGTACCTTCATCCAGGAGTTGAGTCGTCCGGTGGGAGCTGCAAAGAAAGAGATAGCTGTCAACTTCACAGCTCATCAAAAGCCTGCACTTCTCACTCAGTAGAAAGTAAAACTTTTCCATACAAGACAGGCCTATAGATTCACTGCTCGAGTGCGCAGCAAAAGTCAATACGTCAATTCAGCTGGTGCTATAGAGGAGAGTAATGGGAGATGTAGAACATGACATTAGCATATATTGAAAAGACCAGGAAATGGAAGAAAAGGTAATAGATTAGAAAATGTTAGAGTGACGAATTGTGTTTCTCTGAATTGATCCAAGCCCTACCCTTCTCCAAGGTGACTCCAGATTTGCTGCTGCTCCATTCACTCCACGGGTTTTGTCGGTATCTAACTCTAATCTGGGCATAATACTCTGTCCCGTGGAGCAGACGACACACTTCCACAGGTCTCTGCTGCATAACGCGGGTCACCAGGATCTAATTTATATGTACCAGAGCAGACATACAGCATGGCCAGGTGATTGAACGCTCACACAGATGCATGTTCAGCAGTTCAACAGTATGGTTATTCTTGATTCAACACAACAGAACCTTTCGGGATAAGGACACTGAATTCATGTTTACTCACCCGTTGTTCACTCCACTGATTACTCTCAGCAGATTTCAGTCGAACTTCCAGGTTGAAAATGAATGTAGACAACCAGACCTGTTGCTGGAATAAGCTGCAGGTAAGCCTCAGGCAGCCGTACTTGTTTGGCCTGGCTTGAACTTTTATAATCTCTGGAGGGTCAAACTTAGCTGAAATCACAGTCAAAGAAAAAGATGCAGAGGAAAAGGATAAATTACTTAACACAGACTATGGAAACTTATGAATTCTTTATAATCAGTGAATTGGTAAGAGATACGCATATGGTTACTATTACACACTAATATAAAGTCATAGGTGACCTTTCTATTGGTCATATGATCTTTGGCCTTCAGTGACTCTGAAAGGTTGAACTAGTGGAAAAATTGCGTTATTGGTCCTATAACATTTCATTGTCAAACATGCAGTGCACAGGTGTTACACTCTGAGTGCCCCTTATACTGTTCTTGCTGTTTTAATTGATTGGGTTGAATTTGATTGATTGATTTACCAATATATCGGACCAGTGTCAACATTTCATCACATATATGATATGGATCAGTCAATATCATGGAGGTTCTTCGTTGACCATAGCTATATAATATAAACAATCTGCGAAAACATGCAGTGACATTTTATTTTCTATCCATATTTTATTTCTTCAATTGTTGTTCAATAATGTTTAGCACTGCTTCATTTTAGGAGGAGGTAATGTATGGAGAGTTTTAGTGTCAAGCCAAGAATAAAATTCTATGGAAAACACTGAAAACTGGCTATCAGCAGTTTCAGAACAGAAACCCCAGTTTCAGTATCAGTTACACTTTATTTTAACCACATGCTCCACACCCCTTCCCTCCAAGCTTTTATAAATGGTGTGGAAACAAATACTTTCTTACACATAAAACATAATGATAAACACAATTAAGGATAACATGAATAATAATAAAGAGTCAAATCACAATTTTTGGAGAATAGAGTAAATTAATATGTTTATAAATGTTTTTAATCAACATTTCAATAACTGTTAAATATCCACACGTTATAGTGTGTTTAAAAGGATATGTTAACTGTTTATACACTATAAATATATTTCCATATTGGTCAAACTCTAGTAGCTTCTATGCTGATCATTTCTGTGTCCTGATTTAGTGTGATCAGTTTCTTTATATACCAAGGCGCCAATTCTTACCTGATCTGACAGGGTCCAAAATGACAGGAACTGAGGATGCTTCACCCAGTTCATTCACGGCCTTCACACTTATCGTCATGTTTGAGAACAGGACCAAGTCTTTACGAGGGATGGTATAGTGGTGGGCTCCTGCTAGTACCTCGTAAGTATGGTTCTTTTTTGAATCCCTGAAAATGGGGAAATGATGATGTGGAAAACACACTTATGCAACCTCACTGATGTATTTTGTAAATGACATTCTTTTCTGGGTACGCTAAATATTCCCGACCTCAAAATATCATCGCTCTCTGATGACTCTTTGAGGTGTTGCAGACAGAGTGAATTTCTGCTAGATGGTCTGTACAATGAGAATGAGAATATTACCATATTTCTGTGTGCAGGGTGTACGTTGTTGGTAGGTGAGTCTCCCTCTGCCCAGGGTCCCACCTACAGGACAGGGTCTCGGGTAAGGTCAGGTTTGACTGACAACTGAGGTTCTGTGGGACTGGTGGCGGATCTATGGATAGAGACACATTTTCAAGCTTTTATTTAAATCTTTACTTATCCATGTAAAGCTACCAGATGGGAAAACGTCACTCGTTCACGTTCCTTAGCCACATTTTCCTAGCCAGATGATAGCTGAGACTGACAGCTGGGGTTCTGCTGGACTGGTGTGGATCTATGGATCAGTACCAGTTTTAGAGGTTTAGTTTAAAAGTTTTGAACAGGGGATCTGTGCATCGCATCAAGAAGAGGCAGCACTTTTTAAATTTCATTCTGAGGAGTCTAAACTATTATGTGTACACTTATTTACACAAGTAAAAGTGCATCATACATTTACAACAGAACTTGAAATATAGGTTTCACAGCAAACCTGGCCACAAGAATTCCAATTAAAATGTTTAGATTCATCCAAAATAAAATATACAGATTGTTTATCTTCTTCATTGTTTTTAGCCCAGAACCTCTAAAACCTGTACCTTGTTTCTATCTATTCATGGAAAATGTGTCAGATGCCTTTACCAGAAGAAAAGCAGTAAAATTTGCAGTACCGAAGCTATTCTTTTATTTTTCATCAGCAAGAACACATTAAATTTTGGGGATATGCTAAATCAAATCAAACCAAATCAATGAATAGTTGTCATTTACTAGATTTCTCATTGTGTCTGTTCTGTTTTGATAGCTAATAATGGATTAATACATGATATTCAAAGTTATCTTATTATCAATGGTACTAAATTAAGCTAAATTAGAAAATGAATGCGTGACTGCTAATAAATTGTACATCAGCGAAAAAATATGCAAGCGGGTTTAAGTCATTCTCACATCCAGCTCTGATGATCGTTCCTCCCACTATTAGACATGGAGAGGCCCCGACACAGCAGAAGAGGTGAGCCCTCGTGTCATTGAAGCTTGGTATGTGGACGATGGAAGTCCTGCTGTCGTTGGCTGCAGGGCTGCTGGGAAGAAGGCGGTGGCCAAGGTGCCACTCTAGATGAACAGCTTGTCCCCTGGCCAGAGGGTAGTCGTCTCCGATAAAACAGGTGGCCGTGACAGGTGACCCCAGGACCACCACTGAGCTGGACGTCTGGACCTTGGAACGTGACAGCGTCTCATCCTCTGTCAATGAGGAAATGAATTTAGAGCCGAGCGTCGTCACAAAACATCAACGTGGCAGACTGAGAGGATCTTTTTTTTTTTTTTTTTTTTTTTAAATTCAG
>OMLF01011817.1:104573-119154 GCA_900302615.1 Holocentrus rufus
AGCACCCCCCCCCCCCACCCCCCCCACAAAAAAAAAAAAAAAAAAAAAAAAAAAAAAAAAAAAAAAACCCTGACAATAAGATGCTGTAAAGTATAATTAGCAGTGACACTGGAATGGTTCCTTTAAATTCCGCCCCAATTAGGAAGAAGAGCAGTCAACAAATATTGCTGGTGATATCCCAAACAAATGCCCCTTGTGGCTGGTTTCAACATGCAAGGGGTTGCAGTGGGGACACAGTCACCTGTCAGGCCTCATTTGGATGTTGTGGATTCCTCTTCGCACGGTGCCATCCTCGCCATCTCCCCAAGCTCTGCTCAGCATCAGGGACTAATTAGCTATGTCTAGTTCTACAGAGGCCAAGCAACCCAAGCAGACTAGTCAGTTTGCAAGCAAGAGAGAAAAAAAAGGAAAAGGCCCCAGTAATGATGAATCAACAGGGGTGTCCTCCTCTCAGTAATACTGCTATCCAAGCAAAATGCATCACCGATAATTCCCATGATACTCCACAGTACATTCTGATGAGTTGAACTGCAGCTGTAAAATGTGTGAAATCCCGATGCAACACTGAGATTTAAAGGACGATACCAGTTTGTGTCACCCTGGGTCTTATTGCCATAGTTTTTCCACCATGCCTAATAGTTAATACTTAGTTAGTTTATGGTTATTTGGAAGTGAAAGTGAATATTTTGTTGGATATGTGGAACTGGATAGCAGGACTACCTGGTCAATGAGCCACTGTAGCTACTAGTAGCACGTGCACATGTTTTATTTTTTTGCATGAAATGCATGAAAACTGAACAGTGATTATTGTTTATTTTATTGCTGGAAGTCCATTCATAGTTTTCCAAATTCCAGACTTCATTCAAATTGGGGATATTGGGTTATGTATTTCAGCATATAATGCATCTTTAACTTATAAGGAAATAAGATGTTTTCAGTGTTTTCAGGTTGCAAAAAAAAGGAAAGTGCAGACATCTGCAACCGGCTGAAGGGAGAGGTGTCAAAACACGGCAAGACAAAAGGTCCCTGCACACTGAATGACTGATCTCTTCTAATTATCACATGCAATGTTTTGTCCAGGTGGATCTTCTACAGGCAAGACTGTGGAAGACAAGGCACATGAATACATAGCAAACACAAATGACAGCTAATTGCTGGGCGTGGCACTCCATAGCAAAATTGTTCCCTATAAGAGCATGCAAAAGTCTAAAAATTAAAAAAAAAAAAAATACAGAGGAAATGAAATATTACCACAATACTCCCACAAAAATGAGCATATACTATTTCTTTTCCTATGGAGCACAAAGCCTAGCAATTTATTTATTCATTTTATTTATTTATATACTTTGTCTTCTGTGCTGCCAATATTTGTCTGAGGAAGACGTAAAACAATCGAAACACTGCATGTAATAAATATAAGAGATCAATAATTCAGTGCACAGGTACCTCTTGTCTTTAATATTTTCAGCTTGACCAGCGTGTCTTTTGGACTTTGGTGTTTTCAATGTGTTTCATAAACCCAAGGGTCACAGAAGTTTTTAACCCACGGAGAAACATGTAATCCTTCAATTGGACTTACAACACAAAAAAGACAAAAACTGGAGTTATACAGGTTTCATGACAACAGTGATGTTATGAGCTGAAAAATGGAATATGAAAAATTTAAGCCCTTTTTCTCTGTTCTCCATTTCTGCTCCATTTCTGCTCCATAAGCCCTTGCATGGGGGTTCTTGTCCAAGGGGTTATGACAGATGGTGACTGGGGCTTCTCCTGCGCACAAGACATCAGTGATGATGAGGTGGTCTTACTGGTGACATGCTTTGTCACTGTGTGTATCAGCCACAATCAATCCAGAGCTTTACCCCGGCCATGCAGTTTCCCATCTGTGAAAGACTGATTAGGGTTCAGGCGGGATAAAGGGACAGATCTGATTTTGGGTCTCTGGAACAGGCTATGAACTCCTGTGAGTGAGTCAGCGGGGCGGAAGTGGACTTGGACACGGATCAGCTTTGAATTCCCCGTAACTGGGAGAGCCGGGAGCATGTGTTGGCTGGCTGCGGCGCCCCGTGTATCGGCTTAATGTCGGTGGCGGCCTGCTGGTAAAATGGGCCTCGTCCACCGCACATCTGGACACGCCCTGCAGCCACGGTCACGCCGCTGCTGTGGTACTGTAGGTGGTGCAGCTCTGGGGGCTCTCGTGCAGGAGCTCCACCAGCTGGCACAGAGATGGAGGCATGCAAAGGATAGGAGAGACAGGAAGGGCATGGGGAGGCTTCTAAAGGAAAAAATCCCCCAAAAACACACTGTTTAAAAATAATTGTAATACAATTTTTTTATGCACATAGAGAGCAACTGCAGCAATAATAGAGCTTAATTGGAAAGGAGTAAGCTCTCCCTATTCTTTTCTGGATTTCACCCTGCATGTTTGTTTGCTGCAAATCTACAAAGAGACCTTTGCTCTTGTATTTTTAGGGCTTGTCACCGAAACCTGACAGCTTCAGTATTAGATGGCTGACTTTTTTCTCTCCCCTATTTAACGCCATTGTAACTGTGCTGAGAATATCATCCAGTGATGTCTGCGGATTCACTTTTTTGGCTAGTTAGCTGCGGAATAACAACAATACAACATCAAACAACAAAACGGCACCAGAGACGCCATGTAAATCACCACTCCTGGGTTTTAAATAGTGTTAATGTGTTTCAGGCTCAAATTCTCCTTTAAAATTGAATCAGACAGCGGGCTCTCTGGCTGTGATGGCTGATGATCATAGCTTAATTCCTCTAAGAAGAAAGGCAAGAAGAAAGTTTCTTTTTTGGAAAGGTGGTCAGACAAATAGGTCAATACTCTCTCCATTCTTGTCTTTTTGGCCTGCAGACAAGGGGTGCGCCTTTAATGAAGGGCTGGAAGGTGGTCAGGGTGATAATCTACCTCATTAATGAGAGGTGGACAGCTGGTGTGGAATGCAGCACTTCGACAATATTGATTGCATCGAGAGAAACATGCATCACAGATAAACCTTTTTGCACCCATATTGTATTCTGCTCCTCTGAATACTCAGCAAACCGTCTTTTCGCCCTCACCAGGAGCCAGCCCTCAGGTATTGCAAATATTGCATATATCAGTTAACCTTGCGGTCTTTGATATGAACCCTGCAGGATGTTATTACCTTATAATCTTCACTGACTCACTTAATATACAGATTTGCAGACGATTTCTCAACAGAGGGACTCTCGATATAAAACAGAATAAATGTAGCATGTCTACTGAGAACGCCAAACATTGCAGCCAGCGTTACAAAAATAGGTATTCAAATAAGCAGAAATGAAATACACAGAAGGCCGCTACATGGCTGCATCCGCGCCTGTTTTCAGGGAGCTGCTGTGTAGCAGGAACAGAAGATGAGATGATGGCAGAGGGAGAAGGGTGGAGGGATTTTTCAGCTGTACTCCATATGTTGTGTCATTTGGGGCTTGGTGGTGTCTGTGTATGCTTGGCAAGTCTTGGCTCCTTCCCTCTGTTCGTGGTGTCTGTGCACCCGTCTCTGTCAGCGCCCACCTGCCCCCTGCCTGGCGAGACCTGGCACCGTGCGATGCTTCGCCACTTAGACAATATAGAAGTGAAATGAACTTGAACGCAGAATTTTGCATTGAAATTACAGATGTCGTACACTTTATATGGCGCCTGGAAATGTTGAACATAAATGAGTAAACAGACCATAAATTTCATTAAATGTAACCCTGAGCACTGCCAATGTAAATACAAACTTATGTAAATGTTAGATAAACTAAAAAAAACATCCAACATATCTAGATAAGTCATTTTAGTCTTAAAATACACTAGACTCTTTGTTTCTTTCTCTATTTCTATCTCTAACCACTGTTAAAATAGTGCCAGTGTGTTAAGTTATAGGGGATATGATGCAGTCAAAACTTTCCTAAAATATAGTTGCAAAGCTCCATCCGTGTTTTGTGTGTCATATGTGGCTAGTGTAATTTTACTGCGGCAGAGGTCACGTCTTCCCCTGTGGTGCATTGAAGAGATCTGCCGACCATCTGGAAGCCAAGCCTAAACTTTCCAGAGGAAGTTAAGCTCCCCGCACTATAGGCTGCTGCACAGCAGTCGACAGTCAATTGGTTTTGCTGAATAACACATATTTGGAGTTTTTAATTGGCCGGCATCCTTGCAGTGAAAGGAGACAGTACTGCAAATACAGCGGAAAACTACTCCAAGAACAACCACGGCTTCATGGGGCAATGCCTTATCTGTGCTGACAGGCAATGTCAATGCTGTTGAAGGACCTGCGCTAAAAGTTGTTCTGATGAACTGATGTGCTTAAAGCAACAATAATACCATAACAAACATGGCTGAGCATTAAATTGAGAAATAGTCCGAATGTATTCTACTGCTCACGGTGATTATCTAAGAGCCTATCCTACTGAGGAAAAGGTTAAACCTGCAAAACGGAGTGGATGTCTCCCATGTCTCTTTGTCATGATGCAACAAAGGATTACAGACAAGTTTTCATACGAAGGGGGAGCTTGCATCAACATGAGCAATGTTGTTATGGCCATGATTTAGGCTTTACAATTGATGTGTGGCATCATGTCTGCCACAGCTCTCCTTTCATATGCTGAAATTTAGAGCCTGCATCATACTTGTTCACTGAAGCGTTAAATTGAATGGGTCTGAATTACCATAAGCAAAGACATGAGGAACGGGAAATGGGAAGGAGAACTGACACCCATACATGAAGTCACATCTCTGGATAGCAACACATGCATGTAAACTTTACATACCCACAAGCCCGCTGAACAAACAGGCAAACATTCAGCTACAAACATAATGAAGTTAATTAAAATCTAAATGACCCAAACAAGTTACTCTACTACAATACTCCCACATGCCTTTCTCATCTCTAATCAGGTGTTTGTTGTGGAAAATTGCTCTAACTCTGAAAAGCAAAGCCCAGTGGCATAAAAAAAACAAAAAAAAAACAACAAAAAAACAACACCACTTCAAATCAACACTTCAATATGGCAACTTGTTCTTCACAAGCCTGTATTTCTAGAAACAAAAGAGGCGTAGCTAGGGAAGAATACCGCAGACAAACAATGTGAACAGGCCTTGATTGCTAAAAGAACACATAATGTATGATGCCTTTCAGTGGAGACCAATCACAGCTGCCACTTTAGCAGCCACTATATGATAAAGCATCTCCAATTACCCCAAACCAAAAGAGACGAGATGTCCATTGCTTTCTATCACCCGGCGACTGTATTGCAAAATGCACAACTCTTCATTCAGAAAGGCAAAAATTACACCGTGTGGTTTGAATGGATTGATCCAGGTTGAATAAAGTGTTATGATTTTCCTGCCTATTCAGATCCCAGGACAATAGATACTTCACGAGACAAGCAAGTGTGAGGCTTTATTTTTTATTATTATTTTTTTTTTTCACATGCACTCACAGGATTCGCTTTCCTGTCTCCCCTCTACCTAAAGTATTACTACAGAATACTAACCTATTGAAAGCAATTTCTTAAAATCATGCCTGCTGGCCCCAGCCAGTGTTGAAAGTGCTGCTGTTCTATTGACAAGACAGCTCATAGAGTGTATTCAGTCTCAAATCACTCCACACGCTTCAGTGCTGCTCATTGTACTTCATTCCACATTCATCTTTCAAAGTGATAAGCTGTCATGGAAGATTTTAAAGTTTTGATGTGCCTATTCTGGGTTACAGACTGGTACGGAAGCAAGCCCCACATCACCCAAGCTGCTGTTTGCATTTGTGAGTTTCATTAACAAGTGAATAACAAACTCCAAACAAACAATTCAAACAGCGGTGGATCTATTCACCTAGAGATTTCATCAGAGGGATGATGGAGAAGTGTTTAGCATAGAGACATTAGCATGCAAAAGTAGGGAGCTTGCAAGGGTGTGTTCCAAGCTAGCTGGAGAAGGAAGAGCCGGTGACTTTGGCTTCAAGTGCAGGTAATGTTGAATATTTCAGCTTGTCTTTTTCACATTTATAAGAGCAGGGTTCCCCGGAGAACGCCAGTGATCTGGTCTGTACCTGGTGTTCTAGATCAAGGTAAATATGAAGCGTATCGATCTGTGAAGAAATCAATCTCACTTATGAAGTCTATCCGTGTATTATTAATCAAGTCATCTGTCACTCTGTTCATCTATCCGCGTGTCCCGACATCAGTGGATTTCCCCCACATCTATAATTGAAATCACGTTCGCTTTTTCGTTCAGCGTCGCTTTTCCTGCCCGGTGACCCCGCTGGTCACGCAGGTGTAACACGCCGGAGTGATAACCTTTGCTGAGGTCCCATTCTCTCATTGTTAGTCAAAGCCGTAACCTTCCTGAACCCGGCATGTAGAAAATAGTCAATCAAATTGCCTCGGTGACAATGAAACAAGAAGAAATGTCAGAGTGCAAAAATAACTTCTTAGAGCAGTAATACATTTTTATTTTTAAAGCGTTTTCATGATTATCAAAAACATAGTTTTGCAGTAGGGATCACAATTTTAATTTATGCTGCATTTAAGAGATTGGCATGTCTTTAGTGACACATATTATTGCATTATCCATTACAACAGTTTATGCGATTCAATTTATTTTCCATCCTGTTATTAAATCTATCAACGATGAATTCTGAAGTACATTTTAATCAGTTCGGGGCTTTGAAGATGTGATGGTTCTTTGATTCATGTAACATTATATCAAACAGTGTTGGCAGTATTATGTCTGATTATATATTACGCCTATAATACTGCATATCATTTTCTTTGTCTTGCATGTAAATACGATCTAAACTTTGGCAAATACCTTTTGCAAATTGACTTTTTTTTTCTTTCTTTTTTTTTTAAGTTGGCTTTATTCTGCAGTAGTGACAGATTGGTGGAGTTTGGCACATGTACAAAACAATTAGTGTCCAAAATTAAAGACAAAGGAAAGTACTTGAAAAACAGTTAATTATTTTCTGTCGCTGACAACTTATCTGACGTATCTAAATTGCCCTGAGCCACTATAACCACAATCATCCGGCACTCCAAGCATGTTAAAACAAACTAATTTGCAAATACTTTGACCCAGGTATGATTACCGTCCCACACATATCATACATATTCATAAAATCCACTCCACTTGATAAGAGAAATTTGGACTCTCCCATAGAACAAAATGACCACAATTTATCTGCAGGGTTTGACAGGGTAATTCTTTGCCAAGTGGTGAGATTCCTGCCTTTCAAAACTCAGACTTCATTTTATTTTCGAACAACAAAAAAAAAAAAATCCCCCTCCATCCACTTGCATTTTCATCTGCTCAGTGATGGATGACAGTGCTACAAGTGAGCAAACAGCATAATAAGACATTATGTTTCTCAAGCCAAAAACACAAAAGACAAAGTAGTAGTATTTTAAGAGTTTTACAATTTCTATGTATTATCCACTATTCACGGTTCACTTTATGTTTACACTGGATTTCTACTCTGATTAGCTAAGTTATTTGTGTCTGCTGTGAAAACCTGACTTTATTATTAATGTTAATTACAATTAAGCCACATATAAGCTGTTGCAGGTCACTGGTTACCACCACTTGAGGTTAATAAAAGTAATATATTTCTCAATGGCCTTTGGTAAATCAATAATCAGAAAAGAAAGAAAAAACAGAAAAAGAACCGTTCAATTTAAAAAACACAATAATTATACTTTCAAAGAGCGTCGTGGCAGAATGCATTGGGGCTAAAGACATTTCACTCTCACTTGAACATGCCTTTCAAGTGGACCTGCTGTGCAGGACAAACAAGCTCTATTTCAATAGAGGATTGTTATTTATTCATGTGGCATACTCTCACCTGCTGTACAAGACCTTATGCTCACATGAAAAGGAGCCCTTTCAAGTGACTGAATACAAAGTAAAATGCTGATTAGAAGCCAAGGCAGTTAGCAATCAAAGAGGAAATTGCTTTTCCTATGAATGAATACCATATCAGGATCAATTAATGCTGTGTCTTGATTAACTCACTACAGATTAGAAATGAGTATGGGCTTTGGCTGGTGGAAGGGGGATCTATTGCAGGAGGCAAGCAGTTTATTGACAATAGCTGTAGATGGAGAAGTTATGTAGGATACATTGGATCAAAGAAAGCATCAGCTTAATCTTATGAAATATAACCCTTTCTTTCCGAGGGAAGACATGAGAGAAGATTTAATGAACCATCTTAATGGATATTGCAAAGCAATCACATCCTGCCTGTTTTGCTCTGGCACTTCTCTCTGTTAGATTCACGGAAAAAAAATATGAACATGATGAATTTGATCCACACAGACATCTAATAATTTAAGTGCGAGCACCTCTATACAGTGTGAATATTACTGTCTGCGGTGAAACTAAGAATTTCTTTACCTTTTTCCTGGGTGCAGCGTATCTTTGCATATCTTTAATCTGATCCATGCTGTGCTTTATCACATACTCTGATCAGACGAAATGGAGAAAAACAGCAAAAACAAGTCCCTGCAGACTGTTTATTCGTGTCTTTAAAATGCTCAGATTAAACTCAAAGTGAACAGTCTGCCATAGGGAAAACAGGTTTTCATGTTTCCACCCTGATTCTGCCACCGTGACACCAAGCCAGTCAGTCAGTCAGTCAGTGAGTCACCCAGTCAGAGTGGTAATGTGTCCAGGGCTCATGTTGCTGAGCTGATGCTCCCTCTCCCCACCTGCTCTCAGTGTGCTCTCCAGAGGAAGGCCTCCCATCAACACCGTGCACGCACCTCCATGATTTATGAGCCATCTGTCGCGTCTGATGTTCCTGTCGCCTAAGACAGGATGTTCCCGGCTGGCATGCTGCACTGCTCTGCGTGGGCACTGCCTGGGCATGCCAAGGTCCACTGTAATTAAATTACACCAAGTGGGAACAGAGTGGTCCCAATAATCTGAAAAAACCTTGAACATAAGATATCGAGAAAGTGTATCAAGGAATGTCTCTGTTTTATCTTAACACGAGACAAGAGCTAGAAAGCCAGAATTAAATCAAGAGCATCAAAACTAATTCTACCACTGCTTCTTTATTGACCAGGGGAGAGGGTGATTTCACTGTGAGACAGAAAAATATGCATTTAACCCAATACAATGGGTCGAGGCATATTTGATTGCACCTCTCGTTGTTGCCAAAGTTGAATCACAGAAGTTATTTTCTTCAAAGTCAGAGTTTTTCTGGAGTTTTACAGCTGTGGAACCCAGGTGTGTCCTCCTACAGGAGGCAGAGGGAGGCATCAGTATGCACAACATGGCAGCTAAAGTAGCACAGATTGGAAAACACAAGCCCCAGAGAGAAAAACTAACACTGATTCACACCGCGCCGAAATAGCAGCATTCCTTGCTCCCTCACTCAATTTGTCATTGTTTTACCTTGTGTATAACCCCAGCTCGAGCACCACATGCCTGTGCAAAGCGGCAACTACCAATGACACAAATTATTAGTGAAATTGGTGTTAGTCTTGAGGGGTGTGCTACCGTGCTAACAAGTGTAAATTGGCCTGTGGGGGCCTGTCTTACATTTGTTAAGCAGAGGTGCAGCATCATGGAGGAGTGCTCTTGGTCACGGTGGCTAACATCTGGCAGCCATGTAAACAGGCATTAGATTGATAGGTCCACCTGTGCATAGTCAAAAACAATTCTCCCAGGAATACCTTAGTTAGATATTCACAGATTTGTGTGTGAAACCAGCTGACACAGTAAGGACGTTTTTTTTTCCTTTTTGAAGTTTTCCTGACAAAATACCATGTGGCTGCATTTGCTGTTATTCATCCATTACATTTTATGTTAATGCCTATGCTGCATTAGCTGTTAACCTGCGATGTAGTTTTTAATTGTCTCTGTTTTGAATTAATCAGAGAGGTGAGTGGTGGTTAGAGAATTTCTTACGCTACTAAGCACTGCAAGAGCTAATTTTTCAGGTCATGGCCACAGGCAATAATAGGTATCATAATGAGCATCTCCTCTGGATTCAGAGAAAAAAATCTAAGCAAAGCATTTTGTTGTGCTTTACCCATTTCACCTTGCTTGAATTTGACCCGGCGACTGTATGAAAAGCAGCTTCACATGTCTTCTTGTCAACACTTAAGATACTAGTTTTCACCTCCAAGATAGATAAGTTTAAGTGTTTCACACATGGATGTGACTGTTCGTGACCCTTTTTAGGAGAACAAAACAAAAGCTCTGCAGCTACAGAGGTGAAGAATACACTCCAGCAGCAGTGCTTACAGTTTGCTTTGTCCTCCAGATGCTAATAATCATGTGCTGTCAAAGTGACTAACAGGGCCTCATGTTTTAAAAGTGCACTATGCAAAATTGAGGATTGATTGAAATGAGCACCATTTAGACTCAATCATCAAACATCACGCTTATTGTTAATCCTAATATTGTTTTTTTTTTTTTTTTTTTTAAAGTCAGTTGAGTCTAAACGGTCTGGAGCCTTGACATTTTCCATACTGTACCTTTAAAACAGTGATAGCAGTAATGATTTGGCAGTCCTCATAGTACGTCCAATTTGACCTGAAGAAGAGATATTGTGACACCAGAAGCTTTGTATTCATTTGTAGTTATGTCAGTTGAGTTCGAAAATACCTTTGCCACATCTGCTTTATTTGACAACGACAGTGTAGCTAAACAGGAAAGATGAGGGAGAGAGAAGGGGCGACATGCAGCAAAGGGTGCAGGTTGGAATAAAACCCGTTCCACCGCAGTAATAATACATAGTCTATGTGAGCGTACCGGAGCATCCTAATAGCACATGGTTTTTGATCATCTTGTAATGTGAATGCAATTTTCTCCACCATCATGAGATTTCGTTTTTGCTTCGGAAAAAAAAAAAATCTGAAGACTGATAATTGATATTTGCAGTGGTACATAAACTCGCCTTTGCAAGAAAGCACGAACATCTGTCCTTATCAGCGGAGCAGCCCATGAAAAGCCCCGCCACGCTGCTGTGAGAGGGAGCGAGTTAGGCCTTAAAAAAAGTGATTGAGGCTGAGGTGAACCGCCTCAATCACAAGCAGCAGCACCTGGCAGCAGATTCACCTTCTCTGCCCTGGTTGTTCCGTGAATGACACCCTATTCATGTAATATCGCAGCACTCCACTGAGTATTCAGCTGGAGTTGCTTCATTCACATCCCAAACACCAGGCATGTTCTCTAGTGATGTTATATTTATAAGGATGTAGCTGGAGAGTGAAAGGGAATTATGTGCCTAAGGTCTCCTTACCTGCAACGTGACAACCCTCAAGTTTCCCTTAAGACAGGATCTCAGGTTATTAGATGTAACCCACTCTTCTGATACCCACCGACTTACATCACTTTACTTTACATAATATACTGTCAACAATTCATGGTGAGGTAGAGTGAAGGGTCAGCCGATCCCTTTGCGCAGGGCATCTTGACCATCTGGAGGACCGGGAGCCTGCAGACTGGCTGACCTCCAGGCCATTGATGAGTCCTGCAGCACCTATATGATAAGATATAAAAGATCCATGCTCTTTGGTAGTCCTGCTCCTCATATCTCCTCATATCTCAAGAGTTCATCTCTCTCCCCGAAACAATTTCACTTTGGTCCGTTCTCCACTTCAGACAATGACAGACTGATTGTGTCGCATGTAAATTGCGACAAAGTCGACTCAACATGGAAAAGCAGCAGGCCAAAAATGAAAGCTGTGCAACGTGGAAGGCGGGGGAAACACCCCGGACAGGTCGTCCGCCAATCACATAGTCAGAGACTTAGTATTCAACTAAATGAACAACTAAATTGGACTGCAGGAGGAAACTGGAGCACCCAGAGGAAACCCATGCAATCACAGGGAGAACATGCAACTCCAACACAGCAAGGACAAGGGCTGACATTAGGATAGAATTTTTTTTGTTTGTTTGTATTGGACAGTCTTTATTTTCCCAGAGGGGCAATTTGGTTTGCAAACACTAGTCAACACAACCAATACACATCATAAAATCACTCCTCTCCCGCTCAACTCCCACAAAAATACTCCTGTCACATCCTCATCACATGATTCAGTAAAAAAAAAACAACAACAAAAAAAAAAACTGTTGATAAACACAACATGTTTACTTGGTTGTTTGCTTTACAACTGCATCGCTTCTGCCAAAATCAACATGCAGGAGTACAATGGAATATAATAAATTCTGTCATTAACATCAGAATTATGAGTTGTGCACACATGAAGGATAAACACAAAAGGGTAAATATGACAGTTATCTCTGATCTTCAAGTTGTGAGAGTATGGAAACCTTATCAACGACTAATGGAAAAAAATGAGAACTTCATTATAAAGATTCTAAAAAAACAAAGTGTAATAATACTTTATTTTTTCTGAATCCATATTGTGAGGAGCTGGGTGATGAATTGAGTGTCTGTGGGTTTGTTGTGCTGTGTTAGTCTGGGCCAAAAAGTCCAGGAAAGTCTTCTGATCTCGCTCCTCTACTGCTCCTACAGCTCTGACAGCCACGGTTTTCAAAACTGCCAGGTGGACAGATCTCTCACCCGCACTATTGTGGTTTCGAAATTGTATTTTTTGGTCTTCTTGATTGACAACTGAACCGTCTGTTAACTCTTGCCCCAGGCGTGTCAATGCAAATGTTCACAGATTCAGAGGTGTGGTGCACCCCTCACTGGCCCTGTTAAAACTTTCATTGTTCACGCTGAAGCTTTCAGGCACCTATTCAAAACCTATCAACAGGACATAAGATACTCAATTCAGCAAAACCAGCCAAGAAATTCCGCAAAATCTTATTTATTTTTTTATTTTTAAGATCCAAAGCACCCGTATGAGTTGCAAGAGAAACTCAGCCACTCACTCATTCACTCACAGAATCACGGTTAGCTAAAGGTGCCGTGACTTGCCACATCCTACATAGCGGCAAGGGCAGAGCAAACTGTCAAAAGGCATGTGGGCGTCAGCTGTAGGCTACTGGCTATTATGCAAACTGTGAAAACAAACAACAAATGAACCATTATGGGCTCTAAAAAGCCAAACTTTGTGTTTCTACAAGCATTGTGATGGTAATTTAGCTGTAATATGTGCTGTTGGGTCAAGTCACCAAAACCAGACCACATGCTGGTTGAGTTTTGGAGCTCAACCAATCATTCAGGAGGCAAGCTTAATCCGACACAAAGCTAAAACTGAGCTATTAAATTGGCCGCATGCACAGTTCAGTTATCTTATCACTTATCTGTTCAAATACATTTCGCTGATAACATTTAGCGGCGAATTGTGGCGCACTAAAAGTTCTACAAGACCTGCATGTTTGTAAGTCCACCTCCAAGTGTGCATATCTGGGCCGAGGCCAGCGCCACTAGTCTGTGTTCCCTACAAGTGTGCCTTGACTTGCTGCAATGAACAGAGAGGCTGTATTCTATTTTGCTTTTCAGTTTTGTTAATGCAAAAAAAGCAAATTTTTTAAAAATGATTCAGTGTTAATTTCCCACAGCTGAACAGAGAGGCTGCATTTTATTTTGGTTGTCAGATTTATTTTATAGAAGAAATGCACTAGATCTTCCAGTGGAACTTCGTGCTCGTCAATCTGCCTCCCAGTGCACATACTAGTCAGTCCGGTGGAGGTGTGCCTTGACTTGCCGTAGTTAAAATATCAAATGTGTGTTGCACGATGTCCGAACATTAGCTTACGATGCAAGCTGTGCCTACCAGCAAATACCTGACTTACACATAGGATATCTGTGAAACACAAATATGAAAATTATATAACATGGATGCAAATAGAGTGGTGATTCACATCTATGACACTGTCCTTGTTCCTTTATTCACTTTTATCTATCTATCTATCTATCTATCCATCTATCCGTCCGTCTGTCTGTCTCCACAGACTTGGCACTAAAGCTACTGTTGCATGATAATCACAGATTTCAATATGCAGTAATGATTTGGTGTGCCTACTTCTGTCTCAACACAAATGTTGTGATCATAACTGCTGAAAACATGATACAAAATGCTTGACACATTTTGCATTGAATCTACAAATGACCCCCCCTGCACTGTTTGACCAAAGCTACTATATTTATTTATGATAAGGTAAATTTAAGTATGTGTGTAGGTGTGCAAATATATGCATATGTGTGTGCTTGTTCTAGATGGGTTGTTTATTTCAGTTTTTGCTGAGAAAAAAAAACATTTCACGTTTCTGTGATTTGGAAATAGCTATTCACCAAACCATTTGTATGTGGAAGCTGAGACACGGTAACAATAATGTCAGAGTGAGAAGTTGCCGTGCTAAGCAAGTGGAGACAACATCATGACTGGATGAACTTCTTCTCCGTGCCTCTTTGTTGTACAGCCTGGGGCAATGTGAGAAGCTCCGGAGAAAACATCTGGCATATCAAGCAGACGGTTCTCTCCACCTCACTTTTCAGCGCATCCAAAACAAATCATTGAGCGGTGAATGCTGATGACTGCCCATCAAACGGTAAACACAAAGTTTGTGGTGCAGCATGCCGCTTCGTCTCTGCGCTCTGAGGGTTTTTTTTTTTTTTTTTTTTTTTTCATT